>JAOEHY010011088.1:0-13660 GCA_025447955.1 Psilopsiagon aurifrons | reverse complement strand
GGGATGGGGCAGCCACAGCTTCTCTGGGCACCCTGTGCCAGCGCCTCAGCACCCTCACAGGGAAGAACTTCTGCCTAGCTCCTAACCTAAATGTCCCTCTTTCAATTTAAAGCCATTTGGGGGGCAAAACCCTAGCAGTACTTTCACAGGGCACTAAATATTGCCTACATTAACTACAGAGCAACACTGCACGTTGCTCTGTTGGCAGATGAGCCAATTCAACATGCCATTAAATTGCATGAACATACACCATGAAGCAAGAGTATTGGGCAACAGCTGTCATCGAGGACCGCTCACACGCTTGCACCTCATGTATTATTTAGGGCATCAGCACTGAGAGAAACAACTGGACTTATGATCCAACATATCATCTAACATATGTATTAACATATGATCTAACAAATGTATTCAGTTATTGACTTAAGAGAACAATGAGCTATCAGCAACATAAAAAGGAGCAAAAGGAATGAGAATTAGAAGGAATGCTGCAATTGAGAGAGATATTGATGTGCTAGGACATGGAAATCCAAGGCTTCCAGTAACATGCCTCTTACTGAGCTCTAACCTTTCTAAGCAGACACTCCTCCAGAACAGATCCTGCATTTAAATATCTTAATCAATACAGATGTCATCCAGATGCCTTGGCCCCAGTTCAGGAAGAGATCCGTAAGACACAATGAATGTGTTCATCCTACAATACTGTCACACACAAGACAAGCTGCAGATCGGGATACAGAGGTTGATTTTATAACCAGTGATACCTGAGCTGTCACCCTAACCAGCAATCTCACCCCCTGGTAGGCACACCAGACTGTCTTATCAAGGAGATGGCCTCTGGGAATAGCATTGCTGGCTCCCTGCTCTGCAGCTGTTCACCACCTCCAGACCAGGCGCCCAGACTCCCCCATGTAACTCTCCCATTTCCAGGATCTCTCCCCCTGCCAACATCTTTTCTCCCTGCAGGATGTTCACCTTCTTTCCACTCTCCAAGCTCCTGCTTTCCTGTGTGATAATCTACATGCAAAAGCACAAAGGATGACCACCCTGCTCACCAACTCCTGCCTATTTGTTAGTGGTAAGATTTTGCTTAGTTCAGGTGTGACAAGCAGTCACACAGCAAGCAGCAGGCTTGTACTCAGGAGTTCCAAAGTTCAGTTCCAGACCCTCACCCTGCACATGCAATACAATTACTTGTGGTGATTACTTGTCGCATTCACAATTTAAGTTTCTTTCTGCCTCCCACAGCTACCCAACACAATGTCTCCCTGCTGATACCAGTCTGGAAATGAGCAGACTAGCTGAGAGCAAAATCCCCCAGGCACAACACTCATGTCTCGGGCCATGCTGTTGGTGGGCTGATGCCTGTGTCTTTGACTCATTCCTACTACCGTGACTTGTCCAGCTCGTGGCTTTGCATAACTCTTTGCCTCACAGCAGCCATTGTAACACATAAGCTCAGCACCCTCTCCAGCTTCTAGAGCACTCGTTAGTTAATTATTAGATTCAGCCAAATAGTCTGCTGATCCTTTTTTTATTTTTGGATGAAGCTGCTGTCTACCCATCATCCATGACCTCAGCATAAGACCCTGAACTGCTTCGATGTTTCCAAACTCCCTCTGCTGTTTAAAGTATTGTAACACATCATAGAATCATGGAATGTCAGGGTTGGAAAGGACCTTAAAATCATTTAGCTCCAACCATCCCTCCAGGGACACCTGACACTAGAAAAGGCTGCCCAAGACCCTGTCCAACCTGGCCTTGAACACTGCCAGGGAGGGAGCATTCATCAGCATGTATAACAGTATTTTGAAAATTTTAATGTATTTTACTACCAAGTAATACTTGGTCCTTTATTCTGGACTTTGTCCAACAGTTGCCTGTGCTGTTTTGATTGACTTGCTGAAAGATGGCTGTTCAAAGCGAGGAAAAGTTGCACTGGACCTAACAAAATAGTCAAGCAAGTGCTTACCTTTTAAAAAAACTTGATTCTTCCTTCTGGCTGCCTCAAGATTACTTACATGCTTACATTAAAGCTCACTTAGTCTTAGATGTTTCAGTGTGGACTGGGATGATGTACTTCGGAGATACCAAAATGCAGAGATCTCTTAATGGAAGCAGCAGTAACTGTTCCAGCTACCACCACTTAAATGATGTAACAGTAAAGAGAAAAACATCTTACTGAAAAAGGTGATGTGATTTACCCAAAGTTATTTGCCACAGCAGACAGGAAGCCTTTAGAGTATAAGAGAAATCATGCCAAAACTGTGGTTTCATATCAACACTTACAGGCGCTTTTATTCAGTTTGCAGAGGAGTGCTCTTAAAAGGACAAACTGTTCTGTCCTTAAAGTGGGAGAAAAATGAAGACGCTATTCCAGAAACAGGGAAAGAGAGTGCCTTCATGAGGAAGACTCACTGCTTTCATTTCCCGCTCCTCTCTACCAGTGTTCTTGTGGCTGGTGGTTCAGGGAGGGATGCTCCAGGGACTGGCTGATCCCGGATGGTACCCCTTCCTAAAGGGAGGCATTTGGGCTGTCCCCATTAGCAGAATGAGACACAACACTGCACAAGTGCTGCTAAAAATCTGACCCACATTAATTTGTTACCTTACAGCAGCCAAGTTTCAAAAAGCATATATCATCTGTATTATGTATGAGCACACACTATAAAGTTGCTAATCACTGTGTAATTACAGTGAGTCTGTATAAATAAATACTTCAGCACAGAACAGAAAGTTGTGCAGTTAAGTGGGAAAATTAGGTGCTTTTTCACTAGCTAGTCCTGCAAATTGACGTTGCAACATGTAACCATACAGCCTTGGTGGAAAAGGGGGTTTGATGGAAAACAAGTACATAATTCTGCTTCAAGAAGTGACAGAGTTGGGCTTAACCATGAAATCACTGAAGACCAGTGGTATCATAAAAGAGTGGGGACAGACCCACACCCCCAGCAAGTACTAGAACATGAGATGGTAACATTTTCTAAGAATCATCAACACATGCACAAAACCCTCAAGCATTTGAAACTGTAATTTCAAGAAGCACTTAAAAACTCTACCACATTTTGAGCTGCATGTACATTGTCTTTCTATCAATTCACTTGAGATGTAAAACCTGTAAAACCAAAGATACCAGAGTGCCAGTGTTGCAAAAGAAAACAACCAAAACATTTCAGGGAAAACTTGGCCAGATTTTCACTCAAGGAAAAGCAATATTAAAAAAAAGACTTCTATTTACATCTTGATTGTTCAGCCATTTCTGGTAATTTTAAATAGTTTAAATGTTACGTATATCAAAAGCAATTCTAGGCTAAACATCCCTGCCAGCCCATTCATCACTGACCAGAAGGCAGAAATGGGTGAATCAGGGAGGTCTATATGAATGGGCAAAAAAGTAATGACCAGGAGAAACAAACACGACACACCCACATTAACTATTTCATCATCATCCTGAAAAGCCATTGCACATTGCTGTTAGCAAGGAAGAAGTCAAGATGCATGTGGCAATGACTTTTGTTGAGAAGGCAGCATTGCCTGAGTTACTCTAATAAATTGCTCACAAAGTTTTAGCCAAAGAAAGATCAAACATGAACTCCTTTCTTAACTCTGCCCTTTCCATCTTCTCTGACTGTAAGGTTCTCCAAGCTGCACAGGTTTCCCCAGTCCTTATAGCAATACTTCTTTTCTTTCCTATCCTGCTACAAAGGCTCCAGTCAGACCCTTGAAAAACAGGCACTTGACCCACACTCGATACTGTTGAACAATTCAAATGCCAAAGCCATAACTTTATTTTCCTATGAACTTGTAAGCGTAATGTAATTGTGAAAGGAAGCAGAAGAGCATTACATCTTTGGTTTCTAAATCAAATACTCCTACTGACTTGACTTTTTTGCCAACTTTAATGCTCATGTTAACGTAGCCTGCAAAAGTTCATGTCATTGAGACTTTGTTTTTACAGAAATTCAAAGACAGCCATGCCACATCGGCTTTTGTGGACAGGTTTTGTAGCTTAAAAAAAAAAAAAGTTAACATAAAATTGATCTGTATCTTATTTTTAATTTATGTATTTTATTTTCTTTTAATTATTTGTGCAGAAAAAAATTCTTAAATGTTATCTGTATTTCTGACTGCTGAAAGGACAGAAGCACATCTTTGGAAAAAGGTCTTACCAGTATACACAACAGCAAATAAAATTAATAATTTGTATTTACATTTGGAAATTTGAACTGCTTCAGAACCTACTGCTTCCTTGCACAGTAGCATTAAAATTGCTAGGATTTCATATCTATCAGGTTAGTGTACTAGGAAACGAGTGGTATGGTTTTAAAGTTACACTGCAAACTGAGCCACATTCTGACTGCTTTACAAGATCATTAAATACATGAAGTTGTGTAGCTAAAGCACACAGTGGAAACTACCATTGTAAGAATTCTGGTTTTGTTCCTGTCAGCAGCAGAATAAAACTGTCTTCTGCACATGAAGATGTGTTGTTACTGGTTCATACTAGGTACAATTCCACAGCAATGCAAGCCAATGAAAACTGGCACTGCCCCAGACCCACTTAACCTCATAGACCTTCCTGACTTGCCTCTCCATGCCAGTACTTTTGCTCACAAGACCCTAAAATTAACATAACCCAAATTGGTCCCAGATCACTTGCTGGATTCATTTGTTCCTAGGCCAACAACCTGACCCACCTCATTCCTCTAAATGTAAAGAGGAAAGGCTGAGTATTGCCTTTCATTGACTCAAGTCACTGCAGAACTTCAGACAAATAAAAAAACAGGAGTGTCCTTTTATTCCCTACCAGTCTAGCCTGTGTGTGGTGAAGATCCAGTGAAAAGAGGATTTTATCTGTTATCAATTTCTGAGTATACACAACTTTTTCTCAGTAAATACCTTGTCACTGGAAATTTACTAGCGTCTACCTCCATGCAGGGCTGCATTTAACAGTGAAAAACTATGTCCTTAAATTTAATTTTAGGATAAACATTCAATTCTACAACAGCAGAACCTGCAAAACCATGCTCTTAAACTTCATATTTATGACTATGGTCTTAGTTTTGATGCAGTACATCAGCCAAGATTATGACTACCTTTAATTACTTTGACATAGTTTTAAATGCAGACATACAAAGTGTCCAGACCTCACAAAAAGGGTAAGATATGTTCCATTTGCTATGCTGTGCAGAGAGCAACTGCCCACATTTACTGTATGCAGAAAAGTTTTAACAGCTAAGTGCAATTATTTGTGAATCTTCTTCATCTCTGCACTAGAGGATTTAATCCTCAAGGAAAAAAAAATCAGGTGTTTTCCTAAGAAGGCCACAAAGCCGTTATCCAGTTCAGAATAGAGAACTATGCAATACTTCCTTCCTGTCGCATCTGCCTTCACAGTATTGCAACACCACATCAGCTGTAATTGCAATCCGTTAAAACACTGGCAAAGAAGGGGTGCTCTATCCCCAGAGTGCTGCCTTTGGAGGTTTACTAAAGAAGTTTTCTAAATGTTTTTATCCTATGATAATTCAAGATCCCCAGACCTTTTACTACAATTACAAAGGCAGAGAAGCATTATTAAGCCCATCTGAACAGGCATTACCGAATCCCATGTGTGTTCAATAGCAGAACTACAAGACACCATTTCCTCTCATTTTGTCTCCCGAGGCCGCGCTGAGCACAGATGTGCAGTGGGGACCACAACAGCATGAGTTACTCCTGACAGAGAGCCGCTATGCAGGGAGAGCAGCAGTAGTTTATAGTAACAACCACCTCCATTGAAGCTTGTTTCCCAGCGCAGACGCAGGCAGGTCCAGCCAGGCCAGTGGACACACTGCAGAGCACAGCCGAGCCCCAGCCAAGGTGGTGGTCCATCAGGGAAAATGTATTCAAGAAAGAGAAAGAACACCACAGGCAGATGAAAATGGAATACAAAAGGGCAAGAAGCAGCAGAGTGAACACCAGGGCCAGAGGAGGAGAAGTTCCATGGCAGAGCAAGCATTTCCTACAGAGAACCCACACCACAGCAGATAGGCTCTGCAGCCTGTGGCGGACCTGTGCTGGAGCAAACCAACACTGGGAGAAGGAAGGAACAAGAGTAAAACTTCTACATACTGACCATAATACCACCACCCCCACCACCCCTCATGCCACTCCAAGGGAGCGAGTATAATCTGCAACAATAGCAAGGCAGGGAGAAGTTCCTGCAGTAAATTGAGCATGGAAATGGGAGACAAGAGGTGTTTTCGCTCTGCTTCTCTGGTTTATGCTGGGATGATGAGTTAATTTTCTTCCCAGTGGCTGGTACAGCACTGTTTTGGATTTAGGATGACAGCAATGCCAACACACTGATGTTTTAGCTGTTACTAAGCACTGTTTACACTAAGTCAAGGACTTCCAGCTTTTCACACCACCAAGCTGTGAAGCAGGCTTGATGGCACACGGAACTGGAAGGGATTAAGGTTAGGACAGTGATCCCCACTGCCAAAGGGATATCCCATACTGTACATTGTGCTCAACATGTAAAGCTGGTGAAAAGCAGTTCCACTGCTTGGGAACTAGCAGGGCATCACTTGTCTTGTGTATTTTAATTCTTTTACTGTCATTTTCAATTCTGTCCTGTTACAGAGTTTCTGCCTTATTACGGTGTCTTTATCCCAACCTACAAGTACCAGCAAGAGCTCTGGCACCTCAGCTAGAGCAGCAACAAGGCACTGTCATTTTGCTTAGCAGCCTGCCACGTGCTGAATTTGGCATCTGTTGTCATTAACTACTGACTGTGAGCTCTATGAACTCCATTCACTGGTGATGACATTTTAGCTCACCAATGGTTCCACTCAGATCCACAGGGCTTGCAGACTGCCATTCTCCAACTGGGCAACCTGGGACCAGCGACTGTGGCAGCTACAGACTTTCTTCTGAAGTAAGCTAGAGCTGTTAGTTGTGCTGTCATTTGCGTTAAAAATGCTTTGTGAGTGGAAAACATTTATGAGGTAATCACTTCATGAATGAATCTTTTAACATGGCAAATCTGAAGCAAATCTTAGTGGCTAAAAAATACAATATGGAACTACAACTGCCTTTTATAAAAATGAACAAGTATACCTAGCTTAAATTACAAATTACTTCTAAGCCTCTGAAATTCTCATATATGATTGACAGAATGATTTGAGTTTCTTTCTCCCACCCTATCTGGATACCCATTTTACCTCCCAAGGAGTTAGGCCAAGTCTTTACTTGAGCATTTTTGTTGCCATAGTCTGAGTCCAGGTTCTTTCTCATGATTCTCTGGGTGTCTTATGAAGGGCATATTAACATTTAGCTAGGCCTAACATAGAATCATAGAATTCCTAGTTAACTATACCTTTCAATAAAGCATTGCTTTCCACTCCTAAGTTGTATACATTATACTTGACATCTTTGTGCACAAGAAAAATTCCCCAGGGGAAGTTGTTCAGTCTGGGTGGGCTACACATTAGCCAATCTAGACAGTAAAAGTGAATAGAGCATGTTCAGCTCTAGAAGTGATCTTTATAGTTCGAGCAGACCAGCTGCTTCAGAAAAGGTTAGTGTTCGCTCAGCTATTTATTTCTGTCTTCCAGTTCAGAATGATTTCTTTTACTTAGTACATTTGAGTATGCTGCATGAGATCTCAAAATACAGAATCTCCTAAGGAAAAACATGTCTTTAATATCATATTATTGTATGACTGGCATGTTTAGACTGAGAAACCCAAGGAATAGAGCTGCAGCAGTAGTTCCGGTTTCAACCAATACATAATAATGGTGTTATAAGGGAGAAAACCAGCATTTTTGGAGCAGGGGGAGTGGAGGGGAAGAGCTGATTGCTTGCACTTTTTATCAAGGCAAAGCGTTATTGCTAAGTCACCTGCCTGTTTTTCACCTCCCTGCTACCAGGGGTAAAAGCGAAGTGCATGAAAAGGCCGAAATTGAGTCAGCTCCTTTCAGATCAAACCTCATTCACCTTTCCAGAAGAAAAATCTTTTAAGCAACCATCCCATATCCTGGGACTATGTTTCATTTTGAATAGTGGAGGAAGGCCAAAACATAGCATTTTTAAAGTCTGGAGCTATTTAGTAAGGATTAGATATTGAAACCTGTTTTAACTCGGTTACAAAAGGAGAGGAACAGTGCAAGGAAACACTACTGGATAGTACTGCATTGCAGTAGTGACGACAAGCTAGTACACTAAAAACAGTTAACTACAGCCACTGGCCACTGTTTCCCCAGATAAGACCAGGAGGCAACAGGCACATCCGAAGTGAGTTCCAAAGAATGGACATTAGGCTCTGACAGACAACTCAGGTTTCTAAAACTATTTGGAAGCATAAAAAGGCAGATACTTTAAGTAGTGTTTGGCTCCCAAATAATTTGCTCACTCAACTCTGAACAAAGAACTGACTCCCTAGTCTTGAACTCAAAGTAGTTCCTCTAAGTATCCTTTCTTGCCATAATATTTTCACTTCCACTTGAAAATGAAAGACAAGCTCATTACACTCAGAGATGTCAAAAGACTGCACTGTGCAGTTAAAGAAAATAAGCAGCATAAAAGCATCTAGTATTTGTATTTCAAGCACTACCAAATATAACCTAGCATTACTGTCCTTCTCCGTTCTGACGTTTTCCTTATGCTGGATAGTAGTTTTTTCTTATACCAGAAAAAAAACCAAAGATCAGACAAAATGGAAGAGAATGCACTTAAATGTAAGATTCCCACATCCTTGGTCCTCACTCCACAGGTTTATGATTTCTTCTACTGTCAATTACTGGCTACTGCAGTTAAGAAATGGAAAACAATCATACCATAAAAATCTCAAAAACCAGAGGGTTTATTAGAAATGCCATCACAAAAGACTGAAACTACACACAGTAATAGTTACAGAAAGTAAAATCTGCAATGATAGAACACTGTGTTTAGCCTCGACAGTTCCTTACGTACAAGTTCATGTACAGATATCCAAAACTGACCAAGACCCATCCACATATGGTGTTACTGAAGACAAAGTTGTGACAGATGTCACAGTATCCCCCTCTTGTGTCACCAGGGAATTCCCTCAAACAGCTGAACAGCATGCTTGACTTATTGAACTGGTTAACACAGAAGAAAATCCTCTTAACCCAGTATTAAACCTTAACCAAGCATTAAAGGTTACAGTTTGGTTTAAAGAGGACTGCAGATTTTGAATAAAGGCAGCTGACACACTGACAATGTCCAGCAAGCTCGCTTTCTAATCCCTGCCCTGAGATCAGACAGGACAGACAGCTCCATTGTCTGGTATTTTTTAAAGCTAATTTGCAGAAGAACGCTAATTCAAACAAATAAACTACTGACAATTCAAAAGACATATTCAGAACAGACTATTCATAAAGTCTTTTTATAGTGTGCTTTCTCATACACTGAAACACTGTGAGAGACTTAAGCCAATCTGGCAGTAAGTTTTGAGGACATACTATGGTATCTTTCTGTTGGTCTGAGCAATTCTTTACAATCCTTCTAACATTCTTTAAGTAGAGATGCAGCCTTTAATCAGCAAATTTAGATGTCAGAATGACTGCTTTTCTCAGTTACTACCTGCTGATTCCTCAGAACTAGCCCATCAGAAGCTGCACATCAAAGGCTATAGAAAGCAACCCTTCACGGGCTCTTTGCTACTCTGAGCACTGCCGATTGGAATTCAGAGTCAAACAACAGCTGGCGCATGTCACTGCTACAGACCTTCCTTCCTTCTCACCTTCGTAACTGCAGACCTCCTAGGCTCTGATGAGAAACTCAGTGAATAAAAAAAACAGCTGAGGCATTGCAGTAAGTGTGTTACTGCTGCAATATGAGAGAAATAGGAAACACCACTGAAGTACTGCTGAAGGAAAGATGGCATTTTGCAACACGAGCTTGTGTAAAAGGAGTTGCAGGTACACTGCTCTCAGGCTTCAAACCTGTTAAGACTGCCACCTGGAGGGAAACGGGACTCTTGAGTGAAAAAGATACTAATAGTACTTTCCAGTGAGACTTTCAACATGTTCTTCATAAAAATACGACATTACAAGAGTGCAGGAATAAGTTACAGAGGCACCTGACTATGCAGTTCATTCCCCACCCCAGCTTCCCTGTGTCAGTGTTTTCTCTGGCTGAGAATAAGGTTTAAGTATTTTCCTGCAGATTAAATGTGTATTTAGTCACGAGAGGATTAAAACAGAAAACTCCATAAAGAACTGTATTTTTCTGCAAATACTGTTTTACGTTTTCCTTAATCCCAATTCTCCGTCACTCCCTTTTCAACGAGCACTCTATACTTCTGATCAGAAAAAAAATCTGTCAAACTCAGTTCTTACATATTTCTCTCATAAAAAGTAGCAAGTCTGACTTCCTCTTCTCTTAAATTATTTCATTACCATCCCAGGAAGAGGTTTTGTTGCATTTGTGTTTTTTATGATGTAACAGGAATAAAATTAACGCTATGAAGCAATTTGCTTGTGGCAACTCCTACCACCTTCAGAAACTATTTGAATGAAAGAAATGTCCAGAGAAATGTCCAGTTCTACTCCTTTGGCAAGAAGCAGTTCCAAACATGCTTGAAGAAAACAAGCTTAAAACTGTAGAATGCAAAGGCAAGAAGTAAACATTTCCATACAAAAAAAAAAAATGCAAAGAAGTCTGCTTTGCCCAGAGTAATACAGTGTGTGTTGAACAATACTGAGTTTTAAGTTTATTTATGGACTGTTTTAAGAGAATTTTGAGCACTAATGTTTACAAGCGTTATGCCACATGTTCTAGACAGGCTCCCCCTCCCTGCCTACTGGGCCTGTCTTTCCTAAAGAGTGTGCAACCTTGCATTCCAATAGACTAGTCATAAAATAATAGTTCACCTGCATTTCTTGGAGCCAGGAACAAAAGCACCCTCAATTTCTTACCTGAAGTTCAGAATGGATGCAAAAAAAATCTTCAAAGACACTTGTCAGGAAAAGGAGTCAGGCTATTTTACTCTGAACTACAAACTTCAAGCTTAAATACATACACTGTTTATGAGCTGCAATTTAGGTATACCATACCTTCGTCCTGTTTCTGAGTATACAGTTTTCTTCTACCTTTTCTGCACATTATGTAGCAGTAAAACTAGTCTACAAAAATAACAGTATTTTAGTAAATACTTCAGTAGAAAAATACTTTTGAAAATATATTCATATAAGAAGAAGGACAGCCTGCTTTTCCACAACAGATTACACAGTACTGCCCAAGTCAGTTCCAATTCTCACAAACATGGGCATTAATCATCCTAAGCAGAACTTCCACATATTATTTCCTTGTATTAAATGGGAAGACTGTACAAGAAATAGTGCTCAGCATGGTGTGCTAAATACCAGGGAACTTGAGAAAGAAGCTTTTAAGCTTGTTCAGCTGTGCAAGACATTACAAACTACAACAATTACTTTGCCATTTTCCTTTGTCAAAGTAACATAATGCTATGCATCTTTACAGCATACTGAAATAGTAATGAATAATAAATTTAAAAGAAATCAAAAGAGAAAAAGAAAACAGAAAAGCAACTTGAAGGAAATCTCCTTGACCTGTTGCTAATAGCTGCTTAACAACTATAGCCTCTACAAGTCTGGGAAGCCCTTTTGGACATGAGCCACCAAGCCTGTTTTAGGGTAAACTTTTCCACAAGAGGTAACAGAAGAGGACTTACATCTGTCAAAGGCAAAACCAAACTAGAAGCCGCATAGGGCCATAGGGCTCCACCCTTCTCAAGACAGGCCATAAAAACATGTTTCAACTAAGTTGTGGATGTAGCCACTGACCTTTAGTTCCCTATGAAGATGTGTATTCTATGCACGTCAAATAATACCAATTTATGAAATCAAAATGACATACGGATTTCCATTAGATAATAAAAAAAGGCAACTACCAATATGCACTCCTCAAGCTTTTAATAAGTAACTGCTTCAAAGATGTATAAGAGATCCTTATGTGATCTCATCACTAAATTAATTTTTAACTGATCTGTTACAGAAAGGCACAGAGTTTAGATGGGCCCTTTTCTAAAGCTCTTCCTAAACTAACTCTCTGCAAGATTATCTTTCCATGCAAAAGTTTGTAACAAACTAGTAAGGTAAAGGGATCTACTGTTTCCTGCTTGCAAAACCCTCATCTTTTTACAACATGCAAGCTACCAAACATCCAACACTGACAGTTTTAATGCTTAATACCTGAAGTGTTTCCTAAAAAATTACTTTTGACTTCCTACATTAAGTGATAATCATCACTGGGTTCATCATAACAGAGCACATATACATTGCTGAAAGCTTTAGCATATAATATGAACTACTCTTTTGAACATTAAAGAAGAATGTATTTCAGAAGCTCAACAGTAAGGAACATGAAGTGCAACAGTTCACTTAAAGCATAACAGAATACAGTCCAGTTTGATGCTGAAGTAGTTCTAATCCCATGACTCCTGTGCACTTTCAGAATATAGCATCTTCATTCTTTCTGGATCCATGTTGCCTCTGCCTCTGTAATTCTAGGACAGAACAGGTACCAGTTTAGAATCATAACATGTCACTACAAAACAATTTTGGCTTTCTGCATGCATGTCAATAGAATTTGTATATCATATTTTTAATAAATACAAAAGCCCTTTCATCGTAAAACTTCTATACATAGGTGGTTAGGCCTCAGTGTAAAACTAAACCAATTTAATCAATCTCAGATTTTATCAGGTGTGAGAATAATCCTTCCCAAAGTTCAAATCCCAATTTCTCCTACCCAACACAAATCAGGTGACACAGCTTTAGGGAAAAACTTCTTTCTCCATTTCTTAGTTAAGAATGAACATCTGCATGACTTTCCCAGCATAAAGATGAAAGCCTTTCCCTTTGGAAAAATGATGAAACTCAGTCACGTGTAAGACTGTCCCAAAATAAAAAAAGCTAAAGAGCCTCCAACAGATTCCTCTTTCAAATTCATCGTTTTATTGGCAAAGCAGAGGTAAACCCATCTGGGCTGCTGCACTGTGGCAAGATATCACTGCCTGGGTGCAGAACCTGGCAGTGAAGGAACGCCATGGAAATGGTCATGTACCCAAGAGTCGGGCCACTGAGGAACACCAGAACAACCAACAAGTGGATAAAGCTGATAAGACTGAAGTGGCTCAGATGGACTTAGATTGGCAACATAAGGCAGAACTAGTTTTGGCCTGGTGGGCCCATGACACTTCAGGCTATTGGGGCAGAGATGCAACCAACATACAGATGGGCTCGTGATCAAGGGGTGGACTTAACAATGGACACTATTGCCCATGTTATTCGCAAGTGTGAAACGTGCTGCAATTAAGCAAGATAAATGGTTAAAGCCTCTTTGGTATGGAGAACCATGACTGAAGTACAAATATGGGGAGGCCTGACAGACTGATTATATCACACTCCCATGTGATATAACCCACCAAGGCAAGTGCCATGTGCTCACCATGGTGGAAGCGACCACCGGATGGCTGGAAGCATACACTGTGCCCCATGCCACTGCCCAGAATACTATCCTGGGCCTCGAGGAACAGATTTTGTGGCAACACAGCACCCCAGAGAGAACTGAGTCAGACAATGGGACTCATTTCTGGAACAGCCTTATAGACATTTGGGCCAAAGAGCAT
>JAOEHY010011087.1:0-58101 GCA_025447955.1 Psilopsiagon aurifrons | reverse complement strand
TAATAACAGCATGTTTTTTCCTTCCTTCCTAACTCAGTGGCACATGTGACCCCATGAAGCCAATAAGTTATGAGCATCTGATGTGAAAGTTCCCCCCAAAAATGCTGCTTTAGCAAAGACCACTGGGTAAACCATGTCACAACTAATTTCTGCAAATGCCTTGATTTAAGGCAGGCGCAGGACCTGAAATTCACACCAGCTCTTTGTGCCGGAGTCATGCAGATACCAGGCTTGGTGAGAAGAAACTGCATACTTCCTATTTTATTTCACCACCGCTCGACCTGCTTTTCCTCAGACTTAAAATCATTTGCCAGGTCAAAATAAACTCTTCAGAATCCCAATGTGAAAAATGTACCTAACAATTCAACCCTTGTAAGCTGGGAATTGGAAGAGAAAGTGCAGTGGAGCCTAATTAAATTATATAATAAGCAGCTTAACTTGTGGTTTCACTTTGGTTTCTGTTATTCTTATTATCATAAGCATTGTAGCTGGCAAAGAGCTATTGAAATATGCAAAGCAGAGATGACCAAACTGGAGACTGTTTGGGTTTTCAAGAGCCTGTCTGTCAGAGGTTGATTTTGCAGAGTCAAATCCAAAAGGGAGGTCAGGCCAATTCTGATTTAATTCAGAATTTTCCTCACAGTTAGCAATGAGTTCTGCATTTGACTGTCTCTATTACAGACAAAAATCAAAGGAGATTTGGATTTGCAAATCCTCACCTGTCAGGTCCTGGTTTGCAGAATGAAAACTAGTGCTGGCTCAGATTTGGGTGAAGCTGAGTATATAATCCTGGCTTTAGCATTCTCCCATTAACAAGTTAGTTGGTATTGCCCAGAAGATGGCACTTCAAAGAGGAGATGATGCTCCTGGCACCCGTGCGATGCTGTAGACCTGTTCAGCCCACCTGCTGCTGGGAGGACACACCATTACTTACCAAATTTTGCCCTTCTTTCAAGCCTTCTCTAGTGCAGGACCATATAGCTACAGGAGCCAGGTAAGCAATTGCTGATGGTACATGAACTGGGTGAGGAAGTGCCCAGATAATTTGCTACCAAGGGAGGATGGCAACTAACAGAGATCAGCAGCTGCTGGCAGGGAACACTGCCATATCTTAAGCTAGTACAACTTTCTGAACAATAATTGGTGTTCTGTGTAGCACAGACATGTTGGCAGAGATTTACACCATGCTTTGCCTTAATTGTCAGTAAAACTGACTAGTATTTACATACTGGTGGGTTCCTTCATAAAGTGAATGCTCATAAATTTGAATGATGAAAACAGTGATCTTTCCAGAAGTTTGGTATACATCCTTGCCTGCTATGGAAGCAGGTTGCACTGCCCACTGAAATCTGAATCTGGATTTAAGGCTTCGGTTTGGTGACATTTCTGGTTTTGAATTCTGTCTCATGCAAGCTTCAAGTAAGAATAATTTCAGTCTCTTTAGTGGTCTGTAAATCCAAGTGCCCCCCCAAGTACAAATTAATCACTCTGTTCTCTGCCCCAGGGGGTTGGCTATTACAAACAATGACTGAAGTCATCAGCAAAAGTCTGAAAGAGGAAAATACGCTTTTTCATTTCTAGTATAAAAAAAAATTGAATGCATTGTTTGAAAATGTCAGTGCATGAACTAGACTAAATGAAAGCAGACTAAGTTGGGCTCTGACATCTAGTGCTTCCTCCTCCACTCCTATTTTGCTTAATTTGACAGCTACTTACCAAGATCTACAAGTTCAAAGATTCAAAATAAGCTGCAAAAGAAGAAGTTTACAACATTATCTTCCCTGGTGCTGTGAAGTCAAAGGGCTGAAGGTAGGGATGAGATGGGAGAGCCCTGGATCCCAGCTCGGGCATTGCCTCCATCTGCTGCTGCAAACAAGACATTTAAACCCTCTGCCAGGACCTTTCTGTAACAATTATCTGCAGTGCAGTGGTGAGATTCTGCCTAATGAACAACTACTTTGCTTTGGAAGCGCTGCAAGATTCACAGAGCCAAAGCGTGAGTTTGGTGAGTTGCCAAACAACACTCAGGTTCATCAAAGGTCGATGATCTACAGAGCGTGCTGAGGAAAATCTATTTATCATACACAGCTGAATCCCTGCTCATTCTGAGTCTCAGGCAACCTTACAGGTTCTAAAGGTTGGTTAAAGAAGTTTAAATCTTATTTATGTATTTACATATATAGATGAATATTTATATGTTCACATATACCTAAAGACAATCAATCTAGTAAACCACTTTAAAGTACTCTACACAATACCACCAAGAAAAAGCATGGGCATGGCACACGCTGCAGAGCAGGACTGACCTAATGTAACTTACAATGACAGCAGCTTTTTTTCCCTAGTTGGCAAGTCAAATATGACCCTTGCATCTTAAAATCCCAAATGATACAGAAATGTTGTCTTGGATGTAAAGGCACTGTTTGCCAAAACTTTCTAACATAATTCAAGGCTGAAGCAGTTTTTTAAAAAATAAAATCTTCTGTTTAATATATTCTCTCTCAGTGCTACATACTTTAAGTGCTTTTACTTTAGGTTTCATCTTAAAAATAGGAAAATCCCAGCCTTACTTGTCAAGCTGAGGCAGAAAATGCAGTGTTAGAAATCAGTCTGTACCAAACCTCAGCTGAAACTTTGGTCCCAGTGAAGTGAACCCGTGTTTTTTTAGTGGCTTTAGGAGAGCCTGAACTTCCAATGTCTTCCTCAACTCTAAGCCTTAAAAAATGAGCAAACTACATATCAGTGGCTCACAAGAATATTACTACCTCCTGTAAATACAAAGGTATATAAAAGAAGCCCAAATCAAACATGTTCTAGTCATAATGTTCCATCACTGAAAACTGCCTCTAACATACTTCCAATTAATGACAAATTTCACTTCAATGCCAAGAGTTTCAGCTTGCTCTCTGATACGCACTCTCTGTCACGCACATCTGAACTTTGGGTGCCAAAGCAAAATTCAGATTTACAAAGCACGTTGGACCTCATCTGAGATTGTGTCTAATGATGTAAAAAAAGCCAACAAACCAACAAAACAAGTTAGGTTGTTTCACTTATGTTTAGGCACTGAGAAATTTCCATTTGCCTCCTTCGGATGAAAGATCCTACTGCCACATTCTTGTGAGTGAGATTTTGATAGATGCTTTAGAAAGAGTGTAAAGATCCATTTCACCTTTGTTGCTGTAATCGTGCAGTTGGGCTAGAAAGACTGCTGCTTTGGCCAGGAATGGTAATTCTGAGCCTTAAATTTCTGAAAAAAGAAAAATTCAGATACAGATCCATGACTCCCTCCTTTTAAAGGAGAGAAGAATGTTTTCCCCTTCCTCTCCATTTTTTTCCCTTAATATCCAGCAATACTGGAACTCTTACAGAGAGGAAGATAAAGGGAAGCTGAATGACATTTCACATAGGAAACAAATTCCGGCACTTGGTTAAAGTACCTGCAGGCACAATGACATTCAAACATCCATCCTCTGTGTGTATGTAGGCAATTGACATGTGTACTCCTGATACAGCTCTGCTTGATAAAGCTAGAAGCAACCTTATATGCAGACTTTTTTCCTGCCTAAAACTAGCAAAACCAAAAATATTTTGCAGCAATTTCCAAGCTTTGGAGAGCATTTGTTTTGAAACAGAAGAGAGAAAAAGAAATCTTTCTACCCTCTTAAAACACAGCACTTCAATTGCCAGAAAGATGACATTCTATTGCAAAGTTTTCATTGCATATCACAATAAAATAGGTTTAATGACATTAAAAAACTCCAAATACTGGAACAAACACACCTATCCTTTTCCATTTCTGAGAAAGGCTTTGGGTTTTGTTCTATTCTAGACTGATCATGTTTTTTTACATTTTGAAATTTCTTGTCAAAATGAGAAATATGGCTTTTCCTCCCACCAATAAATCTCCCAACCTGTCTCTGGCTATTTATCCTATGCCCTTAGGACCTAGATATGCAGTTATAAAAGGTGTATCAGCAATTGAAACATGGTTGAAGAATACAGCCGCAAATTTTTGGGGCAACCAACTGTGTCAGCGCTAAAAAAACTGAAGCTTTGGTAATCTCAGTGCTGATCTTTCTTTAGGTTAAGATTGGTAGATGAGAACACAAGCAAGAAGTTTTTAGTTTGTCTCAAGCTTCTTCTGTGTTCTGTGCTGAAAGATCCCCAAAAAGGGTCAAAATGTTTCTTTTCCTTTTGGAAGCCCACTCAACCAACATCCTTTCATTAGGGGTGAATTTGGCCCATTCTCCCCATTTGCTGTAACTCTTAAACCTTAGTGCATGTACTAAACCTTAGACTGATTTAGTATTTAAATGATATACAGTAACCATCTTGTTAAATGTAAATTAAATGCACACTTACTCTTTAAGACAATTTAAAGTGTCACCTTTATAGCTAAAAGGCTGTGACATTTCATGAACTCACAGCCACATCTTCCCACTGAAAATGCCAAGCTGAACTGACTGGGCTAAATTCAGCTGAGGGGTAACCAAATGCAACGTTCCTGCTGTCAAAGGAGCTATACCCATTTACACCAAGGTTGATTCCAGGCTTTCATTATCTACACTTAAAGCTAGCATAATTTATTTGAAAAAGCAGCTGAGAATAGTAACTTTTCAGCTGTTATTCACACTATAGGCACAGTGTTCCCTAGTAACGTATGTTGGCTTATTTCATTTGACTACAATGGAAGTACCTTGATTTATGCTGGGTGAGGAGCCAGCCCTAGCTGAAAAGCAAAGACAAAGAAACTTCACCTAAACTCTATTGTTCTTGGAGAACTAAGAGAAATCATAGAGGTTGATGAAACAATAGCAAGTAATGTGCTCCAGTATCAACTAACATCATGAAGTAAAGGCATGGAGGTCAAGAAGACAACCTTGGAAAGAGATGACTGTCCGTCATCATGCTTCTGAGCAAGACTGAGCATGAAGCATTGATCCCTCATGGGGATCTGAACACTAGACCCCAAATTTCAAAGTACTTCGGTGCCCAAAGATACAAATTAATACTTAGCTTAAAGTTGTTACCTTTCTCGGTGTCTCTGAATTGGAGAGGTACCTATGGGCATTGCTCAACCATGGGATGCCTGTGGAAGTTACTCAGTGTTAATTCAGAGAAGCACAAAACCAGAAATGGGATTAGATATGTTATGACTTAAATATTGACATAAGCAGTCAGCTCTCTGTAGAGTTAATCCTGTGCTATTTGCTGCTTTCTCCCTCAGTAACTCTCTCTACGCTCTTTCTCTCTGCTACAGCCTCTTTGTTCACAGGACCTCCTTAGAGGAATCAGAAGATTTCCTTATGCGTTCCTCCAGTAATCCCTCCATTTCAAAATGGATGGCATATTTGACCTTCTTAATGAATATATAAAATTTATCTGAAATATTTTTTTGACATCTTCTGTACCATCATTTAAAATCAGAAGTTAGCATGCATTATGAAGTTCTGTTGTGTTATTTCCCTTCACCTTGGACTCCCTAGATTGGGGGGAAAAAAGTGCTTTTCAGTGTCAAAAGGTTTAAATAAAATGCGTTCATTATTGTCAGCATGTAGAGCTGGTAAATTGGCAAATTCATCATCCCATTATAACCCCTGCACCTGTTCCAGTTTGCAGTCTGCGGCGTGTTTTAGCTCATGTATGGTGAGTGCATCTGCTTAACAAGGACAGTTAACTGGCAGAATTTGTTTATAAACCCACTGAAGAGCTAAATGAGGTAAACTGCATTATCTTACATGTTAATTGTATTTCACTGCAGACAAACATTTATTAAAGATGCAGACTGCACACCATACATTCTAATTGTGTTTGCATCCATTTCTGGTTTTACCCTGGTTTCCAGGATTTCTTTCACCACCTCATTGCAGGCCTTCAAGACACAGCCTGAGATATTCCTAAAGGAGACCTTCGTAGCAGTGCCTGATATGAATGCACACACACACACAGGAGCTGGGCAAATCGTTCGCAGGAACAATTCATTAGGAGGTTGCTGCCATGTTCTCCTGTCTGGCAAATGTCTGTGAAGAGATGCTAATTTCTGGGAATCTGACCATCGCTTTGAAATTACATTAAGAATGTCTTCTGGGTGCAGTTTCCTCATCAGTAGGGACAGAGTGCTCTGAGGTCCCTTGCTCCCACCACTTCCCTGCTCAACTCCAGCATCATGGCAGAGGCAGGAGTCACACAATACCTGGTACAGACCTGCAGATCCCATCACACAAACATAATTTCGCACACTCTTCCTGCCTTTTCTCTCAAACTTCTTGTGATTTGAATAGACAAGGTGGCACAAGGGCTCAGGAATAGGGGAGCAGCATGGCTTGGTGATTTGGGAGCTGAGGCAGAGCTACCCATAGCAAATCCCAATCAGTGGAAAAGCTCAGTATGAACTGGATAAAACCCCGAACAACACCCAGGCTACCCAAGGTCTGGTGATGAGCTAAATCCAGACCTCTGAAACCTTCTCCAGCACACAGCCACAAGAATCTCCTCCTTCCATTTCCATCCCTCTCTGCAGGGTGTGTTTCTCTGCAATTATGATCTCATTTTTATGGGCGAAGGATGGCTGGCTCCCAATCCGTGGCAGTGTTCAAGGCCAGGTTGAATGGTGGTTTGAGCAACCTGGTCTAGTGGAAGTGGTCCCTGCCTGTGGCAGGGGGTTTGGAACTGGATGATCTTTAAGGTCCTTTCCAGCCCAAACCATTCTACGATTCAATAATTTTATGATTCCTCAGCATGGGAGAAATCCCTCCTGCCATGTTCTCCACTCCTCACTACCTGAAACCTTTCTAGAATCAAACCGACCCATAGCTGAGGAAAGACTGGCTGGATCAGCAGCAGGACTGAAATACTGTCTGGAGACAACTGCTCAGTTTAGAGGTTGTGCAAGTAGGGTAGGATGGACTTGCTGCAGAGGTGCTATATGAAAACAAAGGGGCACCTGTGGGTAGTTGTACCGTTCTGCAGATAATACAGTTGTTGCAAGGCATCATTCATTGGTTTCCTACCACATGCTGAGGTTTGTGGGACTGAAAGTCAGAGACTTCAGAAAAGATGTTTGCATTCTAAACTAAGCAAATATGATGTGGAGATGCAAGAAACGCAGGCTTCCTAGTGCCACAGCTCCTGAGCCAGTTTCCCAGGGATCCACCACACCGCTGTTCCTGCCAGGAGGGTGCTGGATCCCACCAGCATGCCCTGCATTCCTGGGTGCTGCCCCATTGTAAACCAATTAAAAACCATGGCAATTGCAGTACTTGGGCAGGCCCCCCCTGGTGCTGCAGGGGAAGATACATCTGGTCTTGGTTTGTTAACTTGGGAATGCTTCAAAATTGAAAGGAGATGGGGAAATTTCTGGAGGATGGAGTTCACCGTGCTAGTCACTTTGTTTTGTAGGCATGTCAATGTTTTCTTAGGCAGTGTTTTTTTAAGCACTTTTTTAGGCTGCTTTTAAGCAGCCACTGTCTCCTCACCCAAGGTGCTGCCAGGACTCACCTGCTGGCGACCAAACACTCCTGAAGGTAAGGCCAAGTTCTGGCATTGGAGGTAAAGTGTAAGAATAAAGGTCAGACCTCTGCAGAAGTTTAAGTATGGGCCTGGATTTACAGCTGCTTTAGAGAAACTAAAGAAAAACATTGTTGGAGCAACAGAGATTCTGGCCAGAGAAAGGGGGAATGAAAAATAAATCTGCCAGGCTGAGAAACATCATAGCATGTGGCTCTCATCCACTCTGATTTTTGCTTCATATGCAAAGAGGCTGCAGAATTAGATTCCCTAATCCAAATACTTTAGGACTGATTCTCTAATTTCCCTTGGAAATTCATTAGTTTTTTTTTAAATGAGTGGTAATACTGCTTGCATTTTTTGGTTATGGGAAGATTAAATGAAGGAAACCTTTGCCTAGAATAATCATCGTTACTTAACCTAAATTTATTCCGTTCCTCTGAAACTTTGTAAAAGAGCAGCTCTTCGGTCCCTGAAGTTACACTGAAGTAAAACTCAACAGCTTGCTAAAATATTGCCATATGAGTAGAAATATTCAGCACTGAGGAACTGATGTGGTGGACGAATAAAAGGTTGTTTGTTAGCGCTGGCTGGCACTGGGTTTTAAGCAATACCACGAGCCTGCCAACAAGGAGCTGATAACAAGTCTTTCTGAATGTCTTCCAGAGCTCCACAGAAATACTTGCTTGCTTAATATTTTACACTTAAGCTCTTAAAAGTTTAACAGAGAAAGGCAGCTTTAAGCATGTGCAAGCACCCCACACATGTATGCATGCATAACAGGAGGAAAACTACTAAACACAAGAAAATATTTATGTTTCACATGTGGGGATTGAGTGTAAACAATAGGACAAATGTTTCTGGTTTGCACTCTAATTTCTCCCCTGTAGCACACAAACGGCTTAACACCTCTGCTGGATCTAGGCTCCTGGTTGCCCTACACTTATATTTTAGCTATTTCTCAGTGTCTAAAACCAAGGGATTGCTCAGAGCATGATGCCTGCTTTTTTCCTTCCCTTCCTTCCTTCCTTCCTGGTAGTACAGTTTCAATTCAGAGCCAAAAGAACTTTTTTTTCTAACTATGTGTGAGGATTCTGCTACTTGCCAGCATAAAATTCAAGGCAAGCACCTCTCTACACAGTGCTCCTGATGCCTTCCAGCCTTGAACTGTAGCATCTCTTCTTGCTGTAGTCTGAGCTCTCCGGGGCAGGCAGTATGCCCCCAGAAATTGTGTCTATGGAAGCCAAAAGAAAATGTGTGGGGGTAGGACCAGAACAAGATGCCCTACAACACAAATTGAACCTGGACCTCTAGAAGTAAAAATCTGCTGTACCCAGCAGATTTCCTTACCCCTGTACGGCATTTCCAGACTGCATGAAGTTAGGCGCCTACACAGCAAATCTGGTTCATCATGGCTGCCAGTTTGATAGCACCCCCAGATGTCTAAAAATCACAGATAAACATGGACAATTCTAAAATTTCTGGATAGCAAAGGAGGAGACGCTTGGAAAGCCATAGTATATGATAGTGTACATTTATATAGCTTGGCACTGCCTTTTGGAAAGCAGAGAGCCTTCTACCTTGTACCTGCTTCTGATCTGTGCTCAATTTAAACAGCTTACATATTTCTTTAAGTCATGGCAGAAATGTGATGTGCTGCAAAATGTCCTGTCAAGTAATCAAACCCCCCTGATTCCAGCTGGTCCTCAAAACCATGGAAGTATGGAATGAAGCAGCACCAACCATGCCTAGTTTAAGGAACACTCAACCTATGCCTCTTGTTGTTTCCCAAACAATGTGATAAAAGGCATTACAAGGATCCAACATTCAGAACAGGACAGGTAAAGGAGGGACCTGTGCAGAGTATCTTATATTGAGACCCAGAGCACGGTGGCACATGGTCTGCTGACCCTGATACCAGCTGTTTCAGCTGTAGTACATGCTACCAGTGACTAAAAGCACAAGTAAGCTCCTATTGCTTTTTGCTAAGGAAATAGCCTTGAAATGATGAGGATTTTTCACTGTTTGAGGGGCAGTTTCAGATGATAGAGCCTGTGGGAGTGAAAACCAGAAGAACACAGGTTTATTTGAGGCAGTGATGCCATATCAGACTGCCGAAAGCAGGGAGAGGTGTTTCTTGAAGGCCCCCGAATTAATCCTCTCCCCTCTTTGCGAGGTCAGTTCTGCCAGCTGCTCAGCAATTTGACCTGAACCTTTACACTACCTGAGCTTAGTCAGACTACTTGTGAGTTTGAAGTGTCTCAGTGAAGAGACCCCAGCACCTCTGAGAGATGAGCTGTAAAAGAAAAAGTGTTTCCATGAACTATATGCAGAAGCACTACTATAAATGCTGAATGAATTTAGATGTCTGAATTTTTTGGTTGGTGAAAGCTGATGCTGTGAAGGTGAGGTGAGAAATGTTACTGTGCCTGTTCAAGAGCTGTTCCCCAATTGTGTCCAGAGATAGGCATAAAAACAAATTTTGAAAGAAACAGTTGGAGTGTTGTAATGTCTTTGGGCAGATGAAGGTGCAGGAGAAGAAAAGATTTTCCACCTACCCTCTGCAGAAATAGGTGAGGAAGGAATTTCATGGGATAAAGAGAAGGGTGGATGCAAGGTCATCAATGTCCTTCCAAATCACTGTTCAAGCTGGGAACCATCACTGAGCCCAGAGCAGTGCTTGGATGTTGTCACTTCCTCCCAGAGCCTGGGCAGAGCTTTGACTCTTGTGGTCAGCATAGGCTGTGAGGTCTGAAGCAAAGAGAGCAAATCCCACACATGCCCTCCCTGAATCCTGGGTCTTATTTCCACCTCTCTTGGGGACTTGTGGGCAGCACAGTCTCAAAACTCCTCTGGAAAGAGAGGGTAGAAAGGGACTCTAAGCAGAAAGAACAGACGAAGTTCAATTTCTACATCTGTTTTTTATTGAGGGAGCTATTACTGTGAGTAAAGTCAGCTGAGACATCCCAAGTCACTGCAGCTTGAATATTTAAGCCAGGCTATAAATATCTGATTAATTTTTTTTTTTTTTTTTTAGTTATTATTGTTTATGCTTTCTTCCTATTTACTCTCCTTTGATTCAGTAGCAGGTATCACTTGTATCACTTTAGCATGTCAATTGGAAGCAGCCATCAGCTACATTGCAGATAACCTCTCGTAGTTTACACAGTTCGGGTTTGTGCTGTCCGACTCCACTCTGTGCTGTGACCCCAGGTGGCTCAGAAGTACTTTGGGTCAGACTTATTATATACTATTCACTATCCCAATAAACAAGTAGCGTGTTGTCACATTTGGAGTGCTGCGTGTTTTTCTAGTAATTATGACTTATTATATATTTACTATTCAGAAAATGCAGGTGTGGGCTGTTGAACTCGGGCCAATGAGAATTCGCCGAACTGGCAGCAACTGCTTGGTGAGTCATGTTTCACTGTCTGTTGGTTTTATAACTGTTTTCACTACTAATTTAGCTCTGCGATGCAATATGCAATTAGTTCTATTATGGAAGCAGCTGTATTCAGTTTTACAATGGCACTTTCCCCTTTGGCTTGTACCAGAGCCTGTTGTGGTTCTGCTGATTTGATGACTGAAGTTGTAAAGTGGTATCTGGATGAGCCACAGCAAGCCATGAGCCTCATACAAATATGATTCTTGCTTATACACCACTGCTCTAATGCTATTTCTTACAGCCCAATTAGAAATGCGGTCACAGAGAAAAGCTGTTTCTTGCTACAGTAAGTAGTATTGTCATGCAGTGATTTTTTTGCCACACTGGTATCACCTCTGGAATCTTGCAGCTTATTGTAAATAACATTTGGTTGCCAGAACATGAAAAAAGAAAAAAAGCTTCTGCTTGGAAATAAGCTTCTGCTTAGAAATTAGCTTTTCCAGGCTTCAAAAATTAGACCTTGGATGGTGGCCCTGGGAAAGAAGGGCCAGATGGAGGTGGTGGTTGGGTCCATACCCATCTCTAAAAATCCCTTGTGCCACTGGAATGGTTGGTCCCTATACCAAGTACTTGGAGAGCACACACGAACAGCCTCTCTCAAAGTTACACCAGAAAAAAGCCGAGAAGTAAATGCAAATATCAATTATACTAATTAGCTGCCTTTACTGTCAACAAGGACGTTAGGGAAATCAAATACATATTGCTTATTAGTTTAATATGTATTACAGCTACTCTGTTAAAAAGAGCAGGGTCTTGAAAAATCGCGGAGAACATTCACTGCATTTTTTTCTGCTGTGTTATTACCCTTTTTCACACCCATACATATGTTCTGGTTTTGTTGCGTGTCACACAAAATGGTAATTTGGTGGTGAAAAAAAAAGAGAAATCATGACATTTCACATGTGTTTTCAGTAAAACAACAATTTTCCTCCTAAAGGGCCCCCGTTTTCTTCCTCAGAAATACAGCTATTTACAATGAAAACGTTCCTGTTGTGGTGGAATAATGACACAAAGAAAGGCACCAGGCAGAACACTGCAAAGTAAAGTTAAAGCGCCTGCGTTTCCAGTGCTCTGAATGCCAGATGAGGTGAGATGCAGCCTTTGAAATGCCACCCTGCTAACTGGTGCTCACCAGTACCAGAGCTGGCCCCAGGCGAGTCTGTTTGCCCCTGGAATTGTTTGTGACCACTGCTGCCCACAGTTATCGTTCTGGTCAGACTGCTACAGTAGAAACTATTTTCCAGGAACTTTTCACTGTGAGAAACAAAGAAACTCTCTGCCCTGCAGAGAATAGCCATTTGGGAGAGCTGAACTGATGGAGACTTGGTAGTTTGCCCAGAGCTTATCGTTTTTTATGCAGAGGCTGGCTTTATGCTAGAGTAAACAGCTGGAGTTACGCACCATATTTCATTGCAAGCATGTAAAACAATAATGAACTTTATGGTTCTATAAAGATTTGCAAAATTATTCCCAGGTCTAAAGTTTAATTGTTTAATGTCACCAAATGGCTTTGCAATAACTGAGCACTGTGGAGTGGCAGAAGTTAATCACTCGACTGAAGTGAATTAAGATTTTCTAAAGCTACATTTATCACTGTAATTTCAGGCTAATTTCATTTTCCATTCATAAAATGTGATTTCAGTTTCTGTATCTCTGTGAGCTGTGGAGAAGGAACGTGCCTGTTTTATAAAACATTTTTTTGTCAAGCAATGTCAAAGGTGATGTACGTACTGATAACAGGAAAATGCTAAGCTTATCTTGGCACTGTGTTGTACATGCCTCTGCACTAGAGTTCACGTGCTGTATAAGACCTGTCTCTATTTTAAAATCCAGTGGGCCAAATCTTCAGCACTTGTTTGGCCTTATCTACTCTTTGTGACCTCCCATCAGGAAGAGAACACACCAGCAGACTTGTTTGATACAAGAGTTAGCCAGGATAGAGTTGATTAAAGCAAAGCCTGTGAGCCAACAGGCCCATTTCCAGGGGCTGCTTAACTCCTAAAAGAAGTGCCTCCCTGCTTGACTTTTGCTTTCAGGTACCCAGAACAGGATCCAGCTGGTTTAATTTTAGCTATTTGGAAGTAACCGGAAGTCACATGTAGTTGAAGAAAGCTGTCAAAGCAATGGCAATAGCCAGCGGAAAGAAATGGGTGTCTATCTGGAGTGCTTTATCCCTTTTATCTCCACCGGCTGTAGTGGGAACCCAGACAGGTATTAACCGAAACACCTATCCCTTGCAGGCTGAAGGTGAACTCATGAACCTCACCTTTCCTTCTCAGCTTGCATGCCTTGGCACTCTGCTCCTGCTGAAGCAGAATTCAGTTTTCTCTTCACCTAAGTCCTGTGAGGGCCTAATTCAGCTCATGCTCTCAGGGACTGGCCACAGCATGCTCATGGGACAAGCCCCATGACAAGGGCTTTCCATCCCATCCAGTGATATCTTGGGCTCAACTCTTGTTCATCAAGTGCGGGAGCCCAGCTGGGCCTGATATGTCCGAAGGATTCAAGGAATGTATCCCTGAGCCCAGGGTGAAGCTGGGGGGTTGAGAAGTGGGAGGCAGGAATACTGGTGCCTCTTCCAAATACACCTCAAGGCCAATCTGTTAATACAGCCTGGCTGTCCTGGGTGATCCTTGGGAGGCAGTGCCTGGCAACTCCCAACCTTGCTTCAGTACTTCGCAGAAGAAGTCAATGGGAAATATGCATAATCCACCTCTTAGCTTCCTAATTACAAACTTTGGGAGCTAAAATGGAGTCAAGCTTACCATGTCCAGAAACGAGAGGGACCTCAGCTGTTGTACCAAGGACTCTGCAGAATTTCCTCACTATCCAGAGTCAGGCAATTAGTCCTGGAGAGGGATGGGGCACACACAGCTGTCTCCCGAGCAGTCTCTCACCTGCCTACAGGCTCTTAACTCATTGGGCTGGATGTCTGGATCAGTGCTCAGAGGTGGAAAGACATTGGTAGTGGAGGCAAAAGGGGCTAGTGCTCATGAGCCAAGAATCCCAGCTTTCAAAATACAGAGGATGAAGTCCTCTGACAGATCTGTCCTGTGCACCATTACAACTTTGCAAATCATGGCTTTTGACACTTTTTCTTCAACTGAATGCAGTAAAGATTTCTCCAGTAAAGAACTGCATCACCCACACTCCAGTTCAAGTCCTGGACCAAAATCTGCAAAGTGCTGAGCCCTCTCTTCATATTTGGGGCACTCCATGTCTCAACTCTTTTTGTTGTAGTGGCATTGATGGACAAAGAAAGAGACAAAGCTGACTGCAAATGCCAACCTCTTTGCGAACTTTCCCAAGCACACAAGCGGTCAGCTAAAATGTATCCAAGTCAAAGTACCTTCATCATACTTACTCTTTATTCTTATTCTTCTTATTATTATTTCTTATATTTATTTTTATTCAGTCTTTTTAATATTCTTCTTTTATTATTTTTAACTTTTATTGAAATGAGAACATCTCCCACCACATATTTCTTTCTCTCCTTCTTGCATGAGTCCCCTTTAGTATGAGGGAGGTAAAAGGTACAAGGTACTACATACTGGTTTTCATTAGTAGTGAATATGAGTGTGGTTAGGCATATTATGGTACATATATAGACAATGGCTTTTACTCCCCCTCTACACAGAGCATGTACTCAGATGGTGCACACACATGTAACACGCTGTCTTGGCCCCAAATTGCTTCCAGGTTAGGTCGTTGCTTCAAGCCCATTTCCCTTGCTTTTTCTCCCTTGCATTTTATTGGCCTGGTAAAAATTAGCCACAAATCCAGCCTGGTTTTAAGTGTCTTTTGCACTCATTTGTTCCAATTTTTGTACCCCCTGAACTCTTCCTCTCACACACATACAATTTATTCCCACACATGGCAGGCATGCTTGCTCATGAATTATTTATATAGCTTCGGTAACTTCTACTTTTCAAATAATGAAAAAAGAAAATGTTTCCAGTGTAGGAGTTGTAATGAGGGAGAAATCCAGGCAGGCTGGTGGGCAAGAAGGTGGTAAAATGCCCCTAGTTAAAAATAATACATTGCTTTTGAATGACTAAGGAAACATCACAAGGGCCTTTCAAAGCAATCATCTACTCTCAGAAATGCTGCTGAGTGGCTAAAATTAGGAGCTGATATCCGGCAATGACTAAAGAGGCTTTCATTTCCCCAGTTTTCCTAACGGTTGGGTGGGATAAACTCACCCATTGTCTAACATACCAACTTGCATGGAGGGAGAAGCTACCCTCCTCTCGTGAGTTGAAATGACACCACTTTTCTGAGAAGAACAAAATTAATAACGTATACCTGTGGAAAACACGCTACGTGACACTGTTTCTGTGGTGCTTTGATCTTTTATTATACTGAAATAGAAATACAGGTAGGCTTTGCTTTTACGTCACAAACATAACCAAGCACACAAAGCAGGCAATGCAGAATCTAAACAAGACACCTCAATTTAGACAGAAATTTGGTAAGGGTTTGAAAAAATAATTCCATTTCTCATGTATTTTGAAAAACAGGAAAGACACTGATGGTAACACTGAGGATAAAGGGCTATGATAGCTCAGGGAAGGAGCAAGAACTAGATGAAATAATGAATCATTTTGCATAGACTTCACTGCAAGTTTTGATAGGAACAGTAGAAAACAAAACCTCACGAAAGCATTTTAATGTTAGCAGCTCAGAGTGCAAGGAGCCAGCTACTACATCTGCCACGTGCTAACACGCTGTGGCTTTGAGCAGGTGATCTGCCCTTCTGCTATGGCCCTGCTGCAGAGGGAGTGGGGTGGCATTGGTAGCCTGAGCTGAGGGCTTGTGTGACAGCCACCTCCTGTCACTGGCTCTGTGAGGTTTGATGACACAGGTATTGATGTACTTTCTGGTGGGTTGTCGTAGCAACTGGGAAATAGGCAGATGCAAATCAACAACACCCACCTGCCTCTGCCTGCCTGACTGCCTCCACAGGGGCTGGAGGAGAGGATGCCTGGGGGACAGGAGGAAGCAAGGCAGGAGATGCGATGGGAGAGGACTGGAAGGTGATCCCACATCTGGAGGTGTCCTGTGTGTCCTCTGTGCATGGACAGCTCTGAATCCCATTGCTGGGAGGCCCTACAACCTTTCCTTCCTATTTTTCAGTTGGCTTACGTCTGGCATTTCTTCACTTCATGGCTGATGCAAAAGAAGAAGAAACACTGAAATATCACGGGAAAGCTGATTGACCTGAGACTTCAGCTGGAATTCAGTATGAATTAGTGGACTAGTAAATATGACTGCAGCAAGCTAAATAGCTGTTCTAAAAATATAATCCAATGAGCATTTGCAATCCTAATGCTTTATTCACCAGGCTACTCAATAAAACATCCATTAAATATTAAAATTCCTAGTTAAAGATTTGACTTTCACCCTTGAAGTGGTTTGACGTTTCCTTTTTGCTATCCTGCAGCAGTGTTATTTGAAACACAGTCTGGTATCCCAATAAAGTCAGTGAGAACTACCCAACTTGTTTTTTTTCTGGAGCCAAATGACTAAACACTGCAGAAAGTTGCCCAAAGGCTGCCTGGATTTTAGTTGGTCCATACTGATTTGGCAGATTGCCTGTCTCAACCTTTCCTTTCTCTTTGCAGGTTTTCTAGAGCCCAATAATATGATGAACAGGTTTCAGTGCTGATTTAAAAAGGCATATTTTTCAATGGAAAGCAGTCCTTCCCATATTTTAATATCTGTGCCCTATCTCTGCCAAAAAAATGCCACCCAAATATCTTAACATCATGTTTCTTCCTATTGTTGATTTTGGAAACTGTTTGGTCTTTCAGCTTCTGCACCCTCAAAGGAAATGCCTAGAAGCAAGAAAGTGTCAGCTCGAATAGTTTAAGCCTGGCAAAATGATAAGAGAGTGAAAACAGCCTTATAAAGGTTGAGAAACCCCTCAGTTCACCAGCTGCCCATCAGAACTAGACTTTCCACTCTAAGGTAAAAATTGACAAGAACTCAGAAAAAAAACAATCTGTGCTGCTGAAGGTAATAAAAGGAAACTAGAGTCCTAACTCTAAAGAAAGGGAAAATCAAGTTTAGAGGATTACAGGAGAAGGAAATTGGTGCTGGAACAGAGTCTTCAGTCATGGAGTTGCGTCAGTTTTGAGGTGTTCAAAACAAGGCTAATACAAAAGGTTAGTATAACTATTCCTTACTGGAGTTTGGACTAGATGACCTAAAGGTCTTTGCCAAAGCTATTATCAGTGGTACTGTGATACCTTTATAAGGCAGCTTTTGTACTCCAATAACTCAGAAATGGGTGTTCTTTTTAGAATGACATTTCACAGCCTGCAAATCCTAAAATGGACTAATGGCTTTGACTTTTTGGGGTAGAAAGATTGGTCTGAAAAGTAAAGGGCTAGCTTGTGCTTGAAACTTTTGAACCTTTATTTGTTGAGTGAGAAATGGCTCACACACTTTCCCTATCAATAATGGTGGTTCAGAAGATGTCATTAAAGTTGAGAATGTCAATAATTTGTGAACCACGATTTAAGTAAATTGGCTTTGAGAGAAAGACTTTGAGCCAGCCCACACCATTGCAGTCTGACATTAGGTAGACAGATACATGTCCCTGGGAACTCTAGGGATACTCAGATATTCTCTCACAGACAGATCTGAACTCAGAAGTACATCTTTTTATGGATTATGGCATTTCTATGTGCATTTTAATGGAAGCAAAGATACACAGATACAATCTGATGGCTTGGAAGGGGATGCTTCTCTGCACAGAAGAGGATGAAAAGAATGAGGGGTGGTGAAAGTGAATGTGATTGTGCTATAGAGACCAATTTTGGCTTTGGCTGCATATAATATCAGCTCCAGGGCTGCTTCAATGTACATCACTTGAGATGACTCCTGATTCTTTTTCACTCAGCAATTTGCAGAGCACTTCCTCAATGCTAACTCTTGAGAACTTCCTGGAAACACAGAAATGCTCAGTGTCTCAGCCATAAGCAGGCTGACAACATTTTCATCCCATCCTTACTAGTCATCAAACAAAGACAAGTTTGCAATGCTACCAGTTTGCATAAAGGTTGTAAAAATAAGACAGTGAAAGAACAGTCAAGTGTGGGTCTAGTGAGGGAGCACAAAGGGTGGTTAGCTCCATGCTCCCCCCTCTAGCACTGCATGGTGCAGTGTGCTCATACCACTTCAGTAGCAGCTAAACAGGGCCCTATCCAGCTCATGGTGACATCTGGCCCAGAACAAACAGCAGCTGTACCAAATTCCTGTGCATTTTTTGTATAGTTCCTTTGACCTGAATATTTGTCTTGGAGAATTTCAGACAGAATTGAAAACTGTTTCTGTTTTGCTGTGAAGGTGGGTATACCGCATGTAGCTGTGTACCTAATCCTGCATTCCTCCTGCATTCCAGGCACCCACAAAGTCAATGAGAATTTGAGATGCAGAGTGAATACAGGGCCAGGCACATCATTTGAATATTTTAAGGGATGTTCTTGGATTTTTATAGTTGATGTCATGTTTTCTAGCCCATCAATATGGATTAACAATGGTCCAGAGCAGCAGGAACTCATTTCCTATTCATATATGCTAATTGCATGGTGCCGGATAGCAGGGATTCCTTCCTAAACTTAAAGTTTCTTTTTTTCTTCTTTTTTTTTTTTTAAGCAAATGGAAAATAGAAAGAATGTGGTCTTGTAATAGAAGAGTAAAGAGGATTTAATACAAACACAGAAATACTCAGTACTTCTACATATGTACTCTGTACTTACAAGAAGGAAGACCTACAGTTCCTCCTTATACATTTCACATAGATGAAATCCATCCTTCCTTAGTCTGAATCCAGCTGCCTTTGAGATAAGTATGCATGGTGGATTGACCCTGGTTGGCCACCCAGTGCCCACCAAAGCCTCCCTGTGACTCCCCTCCGCAGCTGGTCCTGGGAGAGAAAAAACAATGAAACATTCATGGGTTGAGATAAGGGCAAGAAGAGACCACTCACGAGTTACCATTAGAGGCAAAACAGACTCAGCTTGGGGCAATTAGTTTGATTTGTGACCAATCAAATCAGAGTAGGATAATGAGAAATAAATCCAAATCCTTAAACACCTTCCCCATACACCTCCCTTCTTCCAAGGCTTCACTCCTGAATTTCTCTTTTTTTACTTTATTTCTGCTAGTCTTGGCTTTCTTCTCATGTCCTGGACAGGGTTGATTTCTGCCGATTATGGTGTAAGTTATTTTTGCTGGCATTATTTGTTGTTGGTAAAATAGGTGGGAGGAGGAGGGGTGGGGGTTCTGTTAGCACAGGCATTCAGCAATGATATTTTATAAGGTTTGAAAAGAAGCGGAAGAACACTGGAACAGGCTTCCTAGAGAGGTAGTTGATGCCTCAAGCCTATCAGTGCTTAAGAGGCATTTGGACAGTGTCCTTAATAACGTGCTTTAATAATCCCTTTTTATTTCCTAGTTTATATATTTCCCCCCAACCCATCTGTGGACTTAACAACTGGTTAACACTTTGGAACACCAAAGTTCTGCAGACAGATCAGCATTTAACTATGGAATTTACATTTTCAGGTAGTGTACACAATAAATCTGTTTTCTCTCCTAGTTACCAATGCCAGCTAGGAACATCTATCATCATTTTATAGGTCATCACATCATTATATGGATATAGAATCTGTTTTTCACAAGCTATTTGATTAGATTACTAGTATTAGATTATGGGGGCTTTGCTGATGCTAAAAGCCTATTTACTTATAATTATAAAAATAATGCCAGCTAGCTACTACCCCTCTCCTCTCTTTATATGCATGCTCTGAATTCAGGAAATATTCTGGTTATCTTTCATATGATGTCTATCACCTTGGCATCATTCACAGAAGACACTGGAAATTTGGCAGCTGCTGTGGCCTGTGTGCATCCCATATGTGAAACAGATCTTACAGGGATGGCAATTGCATTCAGTTTCAAAATTCTCAGTACATTTACGGGCAGGCAGGGGGCTTTGTTTTGAAGACCCAATGAGACTGGGTCTTCAAAACCTGCTTCCCCATGGCTCCAGCATCCTGTAGCTCACGCGAGCTGTGGCTGGGACATGCTTGCCCCTTGTCCACATCCTGCTCTGATGCTGGAGGTATGGGCACTGGCCTGGCACACTTGGGAAATCTGCTGAGAGGGAAAAGCCCCCAGCAGGATACTGCAATGAATTTTCTGTTCATGAGATGTACAATGTGATGTTGGCATAGGAATCAGAGCAGGGGAGAAGATCTGTCACTGTGTGATTTTTAAACTTGAGGAATGAGGGGACAAATACCATTTTAATATATATTTTGGCTTATATAAATGGAGACAAAGAGAAGGGTAGAAGACGGTGTTTAAAAGGAAGCAAACATATTTATCTCCTGCGTAAAAAACACCTCTTAGGATAGCAACATGGAAAACAACATTACTTTTGTGTTCTGCTAAATAATCGGAACAATTGCAAGCACAATTGGACTCTGAAGCAAGAATGAGATAAGAATGCCAAATCCACCACAGCATTTCAATAGCACCAATGCCGGGTAAGGGCTGTCTCGGTCTGTTTGCAAATGACCACTTGTGTCTCTCTATCTGAATGTACAGCATTTATATCTGATCCTGGCAATTTGTATTGCAGATACTGCATTTCATTAGATTTAAAGTAACTTGCCTTATAAATTCTGAGAGATTATTAGGTGTGATTTTCAAAAGACATTGAACTTATGTAGTAAAACTCCTTTTCACTTGACTGAGAGCAATACCAGCTGGGGAGCAGGCACATCTGAAAATCATGTCCAGAAATAACAGCACCTTTTTGAAGATGCAAAGTGCTTTTTTTACTGACATAGCAGTGGTTCTCATTTGAAGTCTTGCACTAACAGTTGGTAGATAAGTTTCATATCACGCTTAAGATGCATTGTTATTTGCTGCATCACTAACCACTTCTGGTTCTGATTCAATTTAGACAAATGAAATACCCATGAATGAAGTGGCTTGTCCTCCCTTTCAGGTGAGCTAATAAGACCAGCGAATGTGACTGATTCCTACAAGAACGACCAACACACCTGAAGCACAGTGATGCTATCCCTGCATCAGCCTTTCCCATTCAGCATTTGATATCTTGAGCATGAATGCCTCTCAGTGACCTTCTGAATTACAGCAAATGTTGACCTTTTGAAAATAAAACAGCTTCATGAAGCAGAAAAGAGTTTGGACCCTCCAACTTTTGAGGCTGAACACCCCAACCCCTGGTGGGAGCAATGGACCTAACGTCCCTCTGAAGCTGCTTGTGGCAGTGAGAAGGTAAAGCTATCTACCTCTAGTTCTCCTCAGGAGGTTCAGTGTGTGGAAGGTGGTCTTTCTGGAAGTCTGAATCTATCAGATAAGGAGTTGGTGATGACCTTCAGTTGCTGAAAGATCTTCAGGCACCTTTTGTTCCTTGGAAACAACCCATTTGAGAGAAAACCATAAATTATTTTTGGAGACACAGATGTTCGCTTCTCTCTTCCATCCGTTAAAGAAAGAGTTATGAATACCCTAAAAGAGATAGTAGCACCAGGAGAAGCTTGCTGCCTCTGCTGTGTGAAGTTTTCATTCACTCATTTGACAACAAAAACCCTAAAGAATTTCAGTAGAAATAGCTTTTCTTGTAAAAATTACCCATTTTCCCAAAAGGACACTTACATCCCCAGGCCAGGCAGCCAGCCTGGAATATAATTCTAGCAAATCATTACACTTACTTCCATTTTCAGACACAAATCCTTTGCCAACCTCAGTGGGGTTCTACATAAAGGAAAGAGCCCATTCATGGGGGATGAATTGTAAGAAAAGAGCCCTAAAGCAAAACTACCACACCTGCAACCTAAGCATAGAGTTGAATAGTTGGTAAAGTTTTCAAAGCAGATTTTGTGGAACATGAGGGCTAGATTTTCAGGTAATGGTTCCCCATCTCCAACATCAGCTGGAATTGCTTGCTCTTGAGAGTTCTGGGAAGTAGGGCTTTCATACTTTGTTTTACACATCACACATTTAAGAACTGTTTCCTGGGGAAGCAGCATGTTTTCTGTAAAATGGAAAAAAACTCTAAAGTGATTTTTATTTTACTTCAATAGCTGTCAAAAAAGCTGTGTTAAGTCTTTCTTCTCCAAATAACCGAGTTAAGGTTAGCAGCCAAAGTTTGGCATCTAAAGTTTAATGTAGTCAAAGTGTACAAGAAAACTTGCACATAACTTAGTAGTCTAAGGCACTTCTTTAAAAAGGAAGAGCAGGTTTAATTGAGCATACAACCATGTCAACTTGTCACTCCTGGAGCAAGTGGTGTCTGCAGACTGGGGCTCATAAACATTGCTGTAGCTGTCTGAATAAAGTCTGAATTTTCAGGGAAAAACGACCAATCCAGACTTTTATTTACACCTAAAAATCCTGTGGATAATGGTGGACATTTGTGATGCTCAATGAATTCAAGCTTGGGGACGTGCTTGTGGGGAAATAATAAAGCTTTACTCCTTTGACTTCTTGATACTGGATTAGCTTATTAGAATATAGGGAAGAGAAAGGAGACCAGCCTGATTCAGTGTTTCAGCTTTGGCCCAGATGATGCAATCAGCTTTCTGTAGGTTGGCCCCTTGGGGGTCATAGTTAACCTGAAGGCAATAGTTTCCACAGGGCTGCAGAAATCCAATCAAGCAGGACTGGTCACAAAAATCAGGGCCTCAGCTGTCAAAAAACTGAGGGTTGGGAAACTCATCAGGCATAGCACAGCTTCTGCGTGAAGAAAGAGGATACTGGATTTGGTGATGATGCAGCTGAATATCTAAACCAGTGTAATATACTTGTCAACATAATTGCGGTTGTTTGTATGATGATCCCATTAAGTGTTACAATTTCTTTCCCCCCTTTTTTTTTATTGATTTAGGTAATTTTGGAATGTGTTGTTTAAGCAGTTATATATGAATTATAAAGGAAATAAGTAAGATGAATGATAATTTAAATACCATTTTGAACTGGCTTTTTAGACTGTAAGCAGCTATGATAGCCTTACATCTTCCTCCTACCTGTTTATGAACACCAAGGGTTCATACTGTTAATTGCAAAAAGGAGGTAAGTGCATGATCTAAAGAAAACAGCATGCAGTGGCATGGGCTCACCAAACATGCCAGTCCTGAGCTCCAGCATTCCTAGGGACAGCAGCAGCCTTGTGCACCGTGGTTGTAGATGCAGTTCCACTGACCTGCCCCTGCTCCCTGCCTCCAGGAGGGATGGAGCCACACTGCTGGTGGTGCAAAAGGCCCCACTAGGAGCAGGAGTCCAGGCTACACTCTGCAGGGTCCTCCTGGAGAGGGTTGGGATGGAGCATCCTTCTGCTACCTTGGAGACACAAGTCTCTCACACTCTGTCAGTTCTTCACCCCCAGAAGTATCTGACTTTAATATCACCAAACAGCAAATCATTAAGAGATTGTGTGTCAGACAATGCTTGAGAGGTATACTGCAAATACATGTGACACCACATATCATCAGCAAAAAATCAGTTAGCTTGGAAACCCCATCTAGGCTGGGCTTTTTTTGGTTCTATTAAGGCATTTGCATATTTTTAAATACCATCACAAAGTAGCATACTAGTAGTTTTACTGTCAAATAAATACCTTGTAAGTACAAGGATTTCTTTTCCTTTACCATCACTACTCCATTTATCTTTTGCTTAAATCCTTCTTCTCCAGAAATAATACAAATCAAGCCTCTGGGGCCTGTTTATATAATGGGGATTTATGTCATTTCAAGACAAATGGCATTTGCTAAGTTTCAGGGAAGCACCTGTATTAATTGTATTTCCTGCTCATGTGTTGCTTTTGTTTGCAATAAAAGAATTCATCTCAGGTGAGTTAACCTTGCTTTTAGAGAGGGCACCTGCAGTTATCTTAGTGCTTATTGTAAATGAAAACATGTTGAGCCTTTAAAGCAGTGAAATAAAGAGGTGCTGACAAGAGGGTATGCCAATAGGATTAGGAGCTTTTCTCACCACTTGTATTATCAGGATGGAGAATTGAGTCATGTTAAATTACAGGGGGAAGAGATAGTCTCAGAAATTCCACAGATAGGAGGTTGACTTGCTCCTTCAGTAAGCCTATGGATAGGAGGGACATTCTGTGTTCAGCAAGATTAAGAAAAAAAAAAAAAGGAAGAGAAAAAGACACCTCCCTTTTAGCCTTAGGCATCTATAATTGACCAAGATTTTTCTGCTTGTGATTTGATCCATCCAAACCCTGTTAGAGGCACTTGCCCCCAGCTGAGACCAAGGCTGAGGTGAATAAGAATTAGGTGACTCACTCATATGTACTATACATGCATTCACATCTATTAGGATAAATGACATGTCATTCAATTTAAGCACAGGCAACTGGAGATTGTCATATTTTGAAAATGACAACTGTTATTTATTTATTGAGAATATTTATACAGGTTCTTCCTAGGTACAGAGAATGCATTTTTCAGCAGCTCCCGCGATACCAGTGAATCAGGCGATTACCCAAAAACCAGAAAGGCCGTTCCACAAAAGGGGAAACAAAACTGGCAGGCTACTGGCCACCAGGTCTGGGCCAGCAGAGCTGAAATGACGCAAAACACCACCAAAGTCATTAACCTAGCAGTTTCCTAGGGACACTTTTAACAGTGCTCATCATGATGCGCTGACACCCGCTATATTAAGAAGGTGCTGCAGAAGCAATGTTAGGTGGCAGCAGGCAATGTGATTTAACCCAATTTATACGAATGGGAAAATTAAGGAAAAAAAAAATTAGATGCTGGTTTCCTGCATTTGGTGTTAGGGACGGGATGGGAATCATAGAATCATAGAATAGTCAGGGTTGGAAAGGACCTTAAGATCATCTAGTTCCAACCCCCCTGCCACGGGCAGGGGCACCTCCCACTAAACCATATCACCCAAGGCTATGTCCAAACTGGCCTTAAACACTGCCAGTGATGGAGCATTCACAGCTTCCCTGGGCAACCCATTCCAGTGCCTCAGCACCCTTACACTAAAGAATTTCTTCCTCATATCCAATCTAAACTTCCCCTGTTTAAGTTGGAACCCATTACTCCTTGTCCTATCACTACAGTCCCTAAAGAAGAGTCCTTCCCCAGCATACTTATAGGCCCCCTTCAGACACTGGAAGGCTGCTATGAGGCCTCCACGCAGCCTTCTCTTCTCCAGGCTGAACAGGAGAGGCTTGCCTTCCCCTGTCTTCAGTGTCCTCATACTTAGCCCTCCAATAAGGCTGCTGTGGTGCATCCCAGGTCACATGCTGTAGTCTTGGGGTTTTGTCCTTACTATGCCCGTTTAGATTAGGGCATTCTGCATCAACCTCTATTGCCAGCTTTGTTCCACAAAAATCACGTTGTTGGTGCTGTTTAAATAAGCAGTGTTCAAAATTATTTCCAGCAACATCCTATCTTTTTATTCAGTACAGATTTTTCATTGTATATATAGGAAAGAGGGAGACAGAGATTAAAAAGAAAAAATCCACATGGTCATAAAGAGGCAACATTTACAAAGTGGTTGTAACTTTCCTATGCTTGTATCAGTACAAAGTAGGACTATCTTTTACACCCATGCCTAACCTTCAGGTTTGACCCAGCTCTAAACGATCACTGCTGCTTGGTGGGACTCCCCGCACAGTGAGCTCAGTTTAATATTGCTTTTTTTTTTCTTTTTTTTTTTTTTCTGGATGCCTTTATTATATTTGTTTTCTAACACATTCAACTTTCCTCAGAGAATCTAATCAGTAAAAATACCGCATTTCTGAAATCTTTCTTTTCTTTGCACAAATCTGGATTCTTGCCTGTTCACATTAAATGGGAAGGTAGACCTTGCCATAACTTTTAGAAATACAGCTATGCCCAGGGAAGTGATGGAGACACCAATCCTGGTGTACTTAAAAGACATGTAAATGTGGTACTTGGGGGTGTGTTCTGGTTGTGGGCTTGGCAGTGCTAGGTTAATGTTGGACTCGATGATCTTGAAGGTCTTTTCCAACCTAAATGACTCAGTTTTGTGTCTGATGGCTCAATCACACAGTGATATGATTTGTTCCACTTTAAAAGTCCACATTCCCCACAACTTTTGTCTTGTTTGGTCTTCACTATAAATTTTAAAAACACTTGAGACAAAGGCACCATAGCGGTGTGAATCACTGTGTGCCCTCAAACGAGAGCCAAGGCCCATGAGCTTTTGGAAAAGAAATATAGCATCAGGACCAAAGTTTTTGGCTGTGTGTTGGCTGGGCTTGCAACCCAAATAAGTACCCTGTGCTTCTGCAACTCTTGTTAAATCAGAGAGGTCGCCTTTCCTGAAACTAGTTATGAGATGGAATAGATGTAACCAAAAGTGCCTCTTGAGATACTGCCCAGCTTGGAAATATTGGCTTGTCTGGTTTAATGCTATACATTACTGATTTTCCTGACATCGTATTTTTCAGGGTCTGGCAACCGAAACAGGTAAGAAGAGAAAACTGAAGACAAGGGGCTGAATTTCAGTAAATCTGTTTTGTTTTTCCATGTATTCTTCCAGTCAAGTCTTGTGAGAAGGATCAGAGGAGGAGTGAGAAAGCAAGACACTGCATAGTTGAATTTTATTTCTAAACAGGAGAAAATCTCAGGTAGTGACAAAGCAAACCTGCTTCAGCTCAGCAGGCATGGGAAGAGGCTTATGAAGAAGTTTGACTATGCGGTTGACTGTGTGCTGGGGAGGATGGGGGTATGGGCCAGTACAGTCTCTCCCATGCCAGGTCCCACAGCACGCATTCCACACGGCGTGGTATAAATCAGGGGGAACATGTCTGTCCTCTCTCCCTCATGCCAGGATGCACGAATAACCTGCTCTGCAGCCAGAGGCAGGATCTGCAGATTTTTTAAAATTCCTTTTTCAATTTTCTTTCTTTTTTTTTTTTTTTTTTGCCAAATCACCTTGAAATAAATTTCGTACCTCAACAGGAAGGATGTAAATGAGATCCAGACAGTTTCAGTCCACCCAAAGTGAGGTGTTTCTGAAGCCCTGGGCAGGTATTTTTACCCATATGAGAAAAACAATGAGTCACATTAATTAAACATTTGAAGTTCCATTTTATTTAAGAAAATCAAAGGATTTTATGGAGGGAAAGTCCCATGAGGTTTGGCTTTTGTGAATTGTTCCCCCCTCTCTGTGTTATGGCTTTGTGTGGGGCCAAAATTTCCCTTTGAATTCATCTGGAGTTTACAAAGACTTTCCTTTGCCTAACAGTATGTTTTCCAGGGAATATGCTGAACACCTAAAAAATATCATTATTCACCTCTGCAAAATGAGCTGTGGGAAGCTGGTGCAGGGGTACAGGTCCCATTTCCCTTTCTGTCCCTCAGCCGGGGTCCTCTTTTTCCCTAACTTGTGCTCTGCCTTTGCAGAGTAATCCCCACGCAACAAGGAGAGAGTAGTCATTGGGATGACTTTCCTCTGCTATCCATTTCCCATGGACCTTAGCAGGGCACAAGCCATCTACTTGGTTTGACATGAAGAGTTACAGGGAACATTTAAATTGTATTCATGTTTCAGAACACATCTAATGCGTCTCCCTCAGAACATGCCACAAGGTACCAAGTTGCATCAGCAGAAAACACACCATGATAAATGCAGTCATTGATGGGAGAGAGCAGATTCACCCAGGCACAAGCAAAGTAAAAAATGGGAGAGAAATGGCACGGGCCTGTTGTCCGTGCCCCTTTGGCATGACAGAGAAATTCAGGGAGGATATGTATGCATGCTCTCTGGGGAAACCATGTCAGAAAACAGCTTCTCCTGCTGTTTCCAAGGTTTAGCAAGGATATTGTAATTTGTAAACAGAGTTAATATAAAAATGTTAGAAATGAGCCAATAAATGCTACTGCAGAGATGCTTCTAAATTGCCTAGTTAATTGTGGGGCTGGCAGAAGTTGTGCAGACAGTTTAAAAGCTAGTTCAATTACTTGCAATATTCTCTAAAGATAGCCTTGAATTACAAATAATCAGCTAACTCAGAAATATCAGTTTCAAAACCAAAGGTGTTTCAGTTGATGCAGGAGCCTCATCCAGTGAGTGCATGTTTGTAAAAGCCACCTACACATGCGAATTGAACTGCGGTTCCCTACCCCATCCTTCTTGTTTTGCTCATTTATGACACCTGACCGTCGTCTTTTTTCCAGGAGTATGTTCTCTGCTGGCAGAGGAATGGATACCATTTCGCCAGCTGATGGAAAACTGCGTACATCATATATAAGGTCTAAAATGATGGACAGCGTCTGTCTCAGACTTCATGTTTCAGGAAGAAGGTAAATTTATGGAAACTTTTGAAAGACTGGATGTTTAAATCTTCTGTACAACTCTTTCTTTGGCAATTGACAAAATCACCTTTAATGTGAAGGGAATGCCTCAGGAAGCAGTTCAAACTGAGCATCTTTTTGGGAAGTATTTTTGCCTACCAGGAGCTTTTGAAGAATAGCATCCTGGAAACAGCCTTCTTATTTTATTCTATTATGAGCGCTGCTTGAACAAAAACATACTTTTAATATCATTAGTTTCTCAATAATTCACAACATCTGCCGTCCAGGGCATAAACTGCATTCAATCCCCAAACAAAGTCACAGAAACCTTAAAAATTAGTCATCCTCTTACCATCAGCATAGTTGTTTGGGTATTAAACCCTGTCCTTCCTACTTGCAGCTTCATGATATGCTTACCTTAGTATCACCCAATTGCGATAATATCATTTGTCAGTGACATTTTCTATTAATATTGTGTGTCAATGATATTTAATCACCAGAGAAGACAGACAAAATTTTTTGGTTTTATACACATCATCCGTGCAAACAATCAGGAAAAACTGATGTAAAAACATATGTACTAAAGCATTCCTTAACAGAAAATTACTTGTATGAGACTCACAGCTTCTTCTAGAACGCCTTGATGTGGTCTTTCTGTAGATCCTGTAGTAAAATCTATAAGACAGTTAATTAAAGAGTTTATCAGAAGCATCCTAGCTGGCAGTCCTTCAAAGAGCAGCTGATCTCAAAACCTCCTGTTTGGCACAAAGCTACCACCTGTCAATATTTCAATTACTGCCCTCCCGCCTGATCACACTTCAATTGTTTTCCAATAATTATTATAATCATCCACTGAAGGGCAACTGCTTCTTTCAGGGGTTTAGGTGAGAGGCAAAGAACTGAAAAAGAAAAAAGAAACCCTAAAAACCGCCCAGTCATTTGTACAGATCTTTCCTCAGGGCAGCTCCTTATTTGAACAGCTGCTGGTGAAGCACAAATCAGCCTCGGAGCTAAGCCAAGCCTGGATAGTATGATGCATCCTGATTTCTGGGGTTTTTTTTGTTGTTGTTGGTCCTAATTTGAGTCCTGCACATGACCAGCCGCTTTCCCTACTGGAAATAATTTCTCTAAATTAAAGGTTGCTGCAGTGTTTCAGGCCTGTCACGGATCTTTCGTTGGACAGGCTCCTTCAAAAAAACAAGCCAGTGTCTCAAATCTTAGCCTCAAGAGCCATATTTCACTGGATGAAAGGACTGAAAAATCATTTGCTAATCGGGATCTTTTTTTTTTTCTGTTAGATTTCATGGGAAGAAAATATTTCAGTTTTGTTTTTATCTTATGGGAATAAATGACTTGGATCTATTGTTGTTTATGTGGCTTTATTCAATAAACTGTTCCCCACAAACCAAAACCAGAACCAAAAAAAAAAAAACCCCACAAAACAAAACAACAAAAAAAAAACCAACTTAAATCATGACCCACACTAGTAACACTGCAAAACATCTAAAACCATTCTAGCTGCAGTGTAAGCTATTGCAAGGTAACCTAGAAACGCTGAAGATTTCTGCCCCAGCCTCTTGCTATTTTGCACTGATTTCCTGCCAACGTAAGTTTGTTTGAATGAGCAGAACTTTGCTGAATCTGTTTCTCTGGACTGCTGTCAGTTTTGAAATGTTGGTATATATCATTACTAAGGACACAATCCTGAAAGTCTGTCAAAATCTATTAGGATTTCAGTGAGCCAGGAATTCACATGTAAGGATCAGAATCCTGTCGGGCAACACACTGGATATGATTACACCAGTCAACCCTAGTAATAATAAGAAATGTTATGCATGGGGAAGCTAGTGAGATTGCTAGCAATAAATAATATTGCTTTATAACAGAGAAGCAAAACAACACGCACTGAGGTGGCAGAAAGGCAGAAATAGTGACTCTTACATCCTACAATGTTTGCACTGAGTCTAGCAACCAGAAGAAGGGAGACAGGCACCATTACTGACTGCTCAGGGAAGATTTCAGCCTGATGTGCAGCTACAGCCCAATAGAAAATAACTGCTTTGCTGTGTAAGGAGCAGCATGCTCAGTCATATGGAGGATGCTGCAGAGCCTTTGTAAAAAGCAGTAGAGAGCTGATTCCGCAAAGATCTCTGCTTCCCCCCACCTCAGAGGAGAAGGGGATCCTGCTGGCTGGGATACACCCGCTGAGTTGCGCTGGCAAAACTCTCCTCTGAAGGAGGAAAGAAAGAACAGGGTCAATTTTCAATAGCAGACAAAAAGAGGAGCCATGAGAAAAGTAGGTAATAGAAGCATGAATGCATGAGAGAAATCACAGTAGGAAAGTATGTTTTCTCCGTCTCATAATAACGCAGAAAGAGAAAACTCTCAATTTTGTTAATAGGGAGAGTATTGAACTAGAAAATGTGGAAGTGCTTATTCTACACAACATGCAGTAAGTCATCAGCACTCCCTGCCATCACCAGCTTCCAGGAATGTTACGATACTTTGAGCTGTATGGTTAGAAACCACATCCAGAATAACCAGAAGACCAGAAGAGAGGATGATAAAAATAAAGAGTAGATCTCTTGGAGGAGAATCCAAGTCAACAATTAATTAGCAGAGAAGAGAAGGAGGCTTAATGCAATGGGGATCTTCCCAAAAGCTTGTGGAAGGCAATCCCCCACTGGCACAGGAGCAGCTTTCCTGCCCAGGTGGAGCTGCCAGTCGCCTTGAGCTGAAGGGAGCCCAGGATCCACGCCTAGGGCAGCAGCACCCCCCTTGCTGCTAACCTCTCCTCCAGCTCCCAAATCCCAGCCTTGTTGTGGCCCGCAGGAGCATTTCCATGCTGAAATACCTGTGCTGGCTTCCTATCTCTGCCTCCACTGTTCCAGTGAAAAAACACCTTCCTTGCTGGTGGGATTTAGGATGAGCTTGGTGTTTTGGCTGGAGCTCTCTTAGACGACAACTTTTTCTCTTTGCTGCATATACTTTGCCCTAAGATGTGGTAGTAATTCTCTTCAATTAGTCTTTATCACCCTTGACTAGAGCTCAGCCCATTTCTTTAGCTTGAACATTAGTAACAGAAATGTATTTGCCACTTTTCCATTACTTGCATTGCATCCTTCTGCTATGGAAGCCCACAATCTGATTGTGTTTTGTTGTTTGACTCCTGCCATTCGTGCCTGTAGGCATTTAAAATCTGTTGCATTCTCCTTTCTTTCTGGGGAGATCAGCTGTGAGGCCTGGTGGTCAGATGTGTTTATCAAGGTCCAGGGAGAAATGGTTGTCTCAGATTTCTGAGAACTCTGAGACCAAATCAATAAATCCACTGACCACGAGCAGCACTTTTTGGAAGCTCGTTGCCTGAATAGAGGATGGCTGGGAGCAGACCACCACTGCCAGCATATTTAAAGCACTTGAAGCGGTCCTGTGCATGTCAGCTGCTAGTGTATGACTGGCTCCTGGCTTTAACCAAATGCTCTGCTTTGTTTCTTCTGTGGGATTAGGCAAAAAACATTGGCAGTAGTGACAGGATATTTTTGAAAGAAATTATGCATAAATAGTTACCCAGAAAGATGTGTAATTGTTAAGGTCAGGAGCTCTGTGGTGGCGGACCTTTGCAGAGCTGACTTTAGCGAAAACACTTTCAATCCAAGTTCTGTTGTCAGTGCACAAACACCACATGATAGTCTATGTACTTTTCTTTTGCTCAATATACATGTTTGGGTTTTCTTAAATGCATACCTTTGAAAAAATACAATTATATCAATATTGTATTTATATCAGTTGACATGTGAAATCTGTGTTTCCTTACATAAATAGTGTAATTTTGTGAAGTGGTGCATTTAGCAGAACTTGTTTAAAGTTATACCATTAATTTGTGAAGTTAAAGCGCATCCCAGGGTAAATAGGTTCCAACCCTCGTTGATTTGCAGCCTACAAATAGGCCATTGAGAAGATTCACCATAATACATTTGTCATTTATTGTAATAGCTTATAATTCACTCCTTCTGCTACCACGCTCCTCCTCTGTCATGTTACACTTCTTCACCTGACCTCTGCTTACCTACCTATTGTTGACTCTGAGGACTTTTAAAGTTTCCCTCTGCTTTTCTTCCACTCGTTTCAGCTCCTTCTAAGTGACACTGCTCTGTTGAGCCATTCTGAGATTGTTCCTTCTTTGATCGCTTCAAATTGGCTCATACTTTGCACTAGTTCTGATTTAAAATTAGGCAGCTACTTCAGTGCTTTGCTGAACTTGGGTGTAATTTGGTTTAACCTTTTCCCTGCCTCACAGTCTTCCCTCACTGCCTTGTAGTGATTAGTACCATTCTCCTCTGATACAGGCTTTTCCAGCAATGTCAATTTTGCAGTTACTTTTCCTCTTGAAGTAGTAGGAAAAGGTCATTAACTTGTTGTCCACGGTCTATTCCTGGTTGCCAATGAACTGTTCCCCACAAACTAAGGGTCAAGACTTGCCCTAATGTACAGCTGTTAAGCCCCTGCTCCAGTAGCTGCAATCTCTGCACTTGTACCACACCATCAAGTATAAATGTACACCCAGCAGCAGGATAATGACATGGAGTCACCAGTACAGTTTCCATCGAGATGAGGTTTCAAGGACTGAAACTAATACCTATTGCAAAAGCTATCAAAATTATATTAAAAACCACAGTATTGCTCTTTCTACTTAGGTCTTTCATCCAAGGATCCCAGACCACATTACAAACACCAGGACAGCCACTTTCCACTAATGCCGCTTCACCCTCCAAGGCTTCCGTCTTTAATGCCACCCACCTCTCCTGCAGCTTTGATTTCTTTTCTCACTATTTCCACTTCTTCATTCCTCCCAGAGCTTATATACAGTTTCTCTATTCCTGCTCCCTTTGCAATAAAAATCATGATTTCTGTTGCTATCTGTTGGTTGCTTCTCATCCTCCCTCTCCACACTGGCCATATACTTCAGCAGCCCCCTAACTAACACTGCTGCTCTTTGCAGATGCAGAGAGAGCATTGCTTTTTCCACATCCTGCCCCACAGGGCAAGGGATCCCCCTTCCCCACTGCAGGCACCGGTGGTCCCCACTCTAATGGCCGAGGAGCTCCCATCCCACTGGGGATGAAGAGGGGCAGAATGTCCACACTTGTGGGTAAACTACTTCACCTGCTATTAAGGGTAAGCAAATTTTCTTGTGTTGTGGAGGCGCCGATGCTCCAAGATGCTCCTTAAGTGGTTCCTATAGCAACTGTATCCAGGTGAAAACTCCAGCAAGAGCTCCCCTTCCCCCTTCCCTCTCCCTACCTCTCCTTCCTTTGCAGTGGCTTTTCGTGGCAGGGGGTGAGTGAGAGGGATGCTAACCAGACGATTTAACTGCTTCGGGTTACTCACACAAAACACATGTTAAGGGAAGCAGCACCACATGCCCAAGCTACCTCCGAGACAGTTCATTGGCCAGCCAGGTATCAGTGACCATAAATGACCCAATACATATGGACAGAGGAAACATCTGCATTTTTGTGGAAGGAGAATGTCAACTGATTTTTGAGGCTTTGCAAAGGTATTTATCTATCTGCCACATTCATTCTACTGTGCTTGTCATCCGGGACCTGGTCTGTGGCCATCAGTCCTGACTCAGAAATTAACACCTCCTTCCACAGCAAAATTGTAATGTGTCTCCTGGGCACAAGAAAGGAAACTCTGCAGACAAGTTGCCACAGAGCTTGCAGGAAAAACACAGCGCCAAGGGAAAATAGAGGTATCACCTCCTTGCTGTAAAGGGGGAAGGCCATGCCTGAGTAGAGGGCTTCACCTGGGACTTCCATTCAGCCTAAACAGTGGGCACAATGGCCACACACAGAGGTCCCCTTTTGGGTCTGCTGTGCCCATCCTACCATGTGCAGGTAGAACGGACTCAGTTATCCTGAGTTCAACTAGGTAGAGAGACTGGATGAATGTAGATCAGCATCTTCAGCCCTTTATCTAAGCTAGCTCTGGCTTTATCAGAGAGACACTTAAGGAATGCTCAAGCCCTTTCTTTGGCAGTGCAGTTGGAGGATAGTTTTCAGTGACATGGTATGGTAACAAACAGCTCTTGGGATGAGGGCACCATCAATGGGAAAACTGATTCCACACCCATATTCAACCGTCAGTGCAAGTCCTGATGTGATAGCATAAGAAGTACTGGGTTCAGCCTGCCCAAAATTAGAAGCAAGAAGGAGATAACACATACGTTATATCACACATGTCTTTTGCCAGGGTCTTGGCACAAGTTATTGGACCTCAAGCTTTTCTCTCTAGCCATAAGGGGTAGAAATGCACTCTTCATTCAAACGAAAGGTTTGTTATGAAATAACAAGAGCAGTAGGAGCTGTAAGTAAAACTGTTTCCACAGCCACAACAAATATACAAAAATTGGCAACACTGAATTTTTGCTATCGGGGAATTTCCCATAAGTCCAGAAATCGCTATTTCTGCTAGCAACCATACCAGCTATGTGACAGTTGCAATATAGGAGCAAGAAACCACAAGAAGCTGCAAAACCCACCAATTTCAGCATCTGAAATTCAACATCCCATATTCTGATCTGGAAACTCTCAGTGTTTAGATCTCCATCATCCTGGGTACATGCTGTTTACAGTTGTTATTTGGTGTCTGCAAAATACTGGCACGGTCATATCCTCTGAGTAGTTGCTGGTAACTGTGAGCAACCAAACAGATTACCTTTCCCTGCCCACCAGCCTCTGTTAGGACACAAACACATCTATGCGGGGCCTTATTCTGACCCACCAGATGTAGACACCCAAGTTTTTCACTCTTTGACATCAGCCTACACTGTTGGCTGTCCAAGCAAGGTGGCCCAGGGTGCCCAAAGTATGGCTGTGCCAGAAGGTGCCAGGACAAAGGAGCCAGCAGATATCCAGAGTGGTGGTGATTAGCTCTAGAAGGGCTCCAGCTTTTCTGCGATGCCTCACATGAATATCATTACAGCTAAAGGAGGGTCTTCCTAAACCACCTTCCAGTACAGATCTTGAACCCCACTGGGACGAAGACTGAGCACACTCCCTGGACAACCTGCTCCAATGCTTGATGAATCTCCTTGTTAAAGACTAAGAAGGGCCAATCCATTGACATTTTAGGGACTCTGGAGATGTCACAATGTATGTGAAATATCCCTACAGAAAATCTTTGACAAGATTCATTGGCCACAGGTTGCTATCAGGATGTAGGCAGAAAGGTGTAACTGCCAGTGAGGGAAGAGATGATGTGGAAGGAGGGACCAAAGAGAGACCAAGTAGACCATGCTTAAAACTAACTCAAAATCCCTGGAAGTGGCTCTTAATCTCTTTGAATCTGAAAAAAAGACCAGACACCTTTCCTTTGGACTCCTAAAGTCTGTTGCTCTGAATTCATAGCTTGCCATTGCATCTCCAAGGTGCAGAGTCTCCTTATTCTTACTTATGAGATGAAACAGGGAGAGATTTTTGCTCTTGACTTAGAAAACTGCAAGAGGAAAACTGTTGATCACAATTCGTAGAATACGTAAGGGAATTAATGTGTGATCTTTAAAACTACCTGAAAATAACTCCAAGTCTCTGCTGATCTGAAATGTGCTGTCAGCTCTCCCCAGGGACTGCCACCCTTTGGGGTAATTGTGATATATCACACATTGCTTGACATGCTGCAGAACAGGAAGAGCAGCACAGCTGCCAGAGGCTGAGAAGCAGAAGCTCCAGACAAGGAAAAGGCAGGGTCCTGGGGCTTTTTTAAGGATGACAAAAACAAAAGCCATAGAAATTGTTCTGAAAATACCTGAAAAGCTATGAAGAGCTGTGAACTACCATCTCCTGCTTTTATCACACCATGCTCATCAGTCCACTCTACTTCATTTACCACACTGACAACATGGGTGCTGCCAGTCTCATTGCTTTAAATTTATCTCTACTGCGAAGGATGCTGCAGCAATGGAGATCCTGCAATAAACCTGTCACTGTCACAAAGTGAGGGGCAGCTCTCCAACTAAGTATGCTGTTATATGCCGTACTTTGTAGAGTCATGCTGTCTGAGTAGTAGAGTTAGTAGATCCATACTATGGCTGTAGAGTCCTGACACCAGAAGCAATCTCCAGGTACAGCAGGAAAAATGAAACAGCAGTAAGTGGATGGTCTGGGACTCTCTGCTATAACTATTGCACACACCAGGTATGTGTTGACCTTCACATGAGCCAAATGCCCTGACTGGTGTACCCCAAAAGGAGCCAGCGTGACCTCGTCCTCTGTGTCACCACACTCTGCCCATTGACCTTTGCCAAAATCAGACCCTTGAGAAAGCAAAGCAAGAGAGAAGCATCCTTTTTTAATGGAGGTTTATGGCTAAGGCAGGAAATAGAGAAGTAATCGTATGCCCTTGAGAAGAAATGCCGTTCTGGCAGCGATGCAGCTACATAGACCCCCTAGCTCTCAGCTGAGGTAGGACTACACAGTGATTGACAGGAGAGGAAGGTTACAAGCTCTCTGCTTTTTCTACCTAGAAAAATATGCTAGCACCATTTTCTATTTATGTGGGACTAGCAAAGGGAGGGCTGCTAAGAGAGGAGTAGAAGGGGCTCTCGGGAAATGGAAAACAACAGGAGAGCTGGATTTTCTTTGCTACACTATGCAAATAAAGCAAGCAAACATGACTCTGAAACTGAGCTGGTAAATCTTATTCTCATTTCTCGAGGAGGCTTCTTTTTACCAACCTGACAATATATACGCGCGTTACAGTGGAGACAAATTACTCTCTGCAAATGAGAATCTTGCCAATTCATTTTTATAACTTACCTGCCTCCTCACCACCAACACATGATTGTTTGACAATTGAATAATGCTTAGAGATGTGCAAATAAATGCAAACAAAAAATGTCAAAACTCCCAAAATTGAGGGATCAGCTTTGGTTTTACCTTTCTTTTTTTCACATTCAGCAGCCAAGCTGGTGCCAGCAGGTTCATTCTACACAGCAGTGGTCAGTAACAAACATTGCATTGCAAGGAGAAGAAACAACCCGAGCCTTAGATGAGATGTACCACCCACATTTACTATGCAAGCAAACTATGTGCCTGTGAAAGGAGCAATATTTGGATTCAGCTATGCTGGAAGCCTGCCACGGCTTAGGGAAAATGCGTGTGAAATGGCTAGAATCAAAAAAGAGCCTTTAATGTACCTCAGCTTTCCAGCACATGTTTTTGGCTTCAGAGCTGAGTAACTTCATCGACTCTGAAGAATATACATAATCATTTTGACCCAGAGAGAGCAGAGAGTGAGAAATTACCCTAAGTGCAGCCAAACATTGCTGATTCTGAGCGGATAGCCATGAACTCTCCTAAGGTACCGGGAACTGATCGGAGACATGTTTTTTGGTGGCACAGTACCTGTGCAAGCACTTGCCCAGTGTATTGGAAGCAAAAGTCCCACTGGCTTTCCAGCCACAGTGCTGGAGGTTCCTGCACCATCAAAATAAAGCCTCAAGTTCATGAAGGGTACATGGTGAGCTATTGCATATGCTGGCCCTTATCCAGTACTGGTAGATCAGTAATGGTTTTTAAGCTTCCAAGTGTCTTTTAACATCACCATAATCTTCCTTATTCAGCTCTCTTCCATCGAATCTACCTCCTCTGGAGTGAAAGATTTTCTTCTGCCTCACAGCCGTGAAACAACACCTGCTGCTGCTGGGAAAACTGGAGAGGCTGGGGCTGAAACAGCCGCCAAGGCCACCAGCCATTGCTCCTGACTCGCGGGCAAGTGCCGCATGGATGACTCAAAATTCCCCTCTGATTCCCCTTCTCACCAGGGAAAACTGCTGTTGCGCCAGCTGCAGGAGGCAGCTTTCCATCGGGCCTGGCCCTCAGCCAGCATCATGGCCGCATCCCTGGTGGGGCGATGCCTTGCTTGCCTGGGGATGCTGGCAGTGTGAACCCTCGACTCAGGCTGACGGAAGCTCCGCGGAGGAGGGGCTGGCTCAGCAATACAGCACAACCTGCATGGGAGATGGTGGGACATGCAGGTGGGGACATGCACAGCTTGGTGGAGGATGTGCCAAGTGGTTTCCAACCGCTCTATCTGCAACCACACCAGCTCAGAGCATGGGGTGATTCACATTATTTCTGACCACTTGAGAGTGTTTATGAGATTTTGGTTGTTTTGGAGAGACCTACCCTCAGAAGTGACTGCCATATATTTCAGTTGATATTAGAGAGAACTGAAGAGCTAAAATAAAACACATCTAAAGTTTAACCTTATATTTTGAGTTGCATCTTTTTAATTTCCACTTGCGTCTTCTCTCCTTAGTTTACTCTGGCATCAGCAGCAGGAATGCCAAACATTACAAGACAAATTGTTCTCCTGGTAGTTCACGCCCAGAGGGCAAGATAAAATGCTGGAAATATGGCAAGGAAGTCTGCACTATGTCATATTCACCAATTAGGCAGCCCCCCATGCAAAAGACTGCTTTCCTTCTGTTGCAGAAGAGTTCGTATTTTCCAGGGTCAGTTGTCCTGGCTACAAGTTTTGATCTGGATCCAACACATCAAGTCTATGGAAAAACCCACACAATTATTTATATCCTGTTCCAAGGTACTCTGTATCACATACAAATCAATTGCAAATTAGCAACAATTTGGCATTGAAATTTCAATTATTTTATAGGAAAATTTGCTTGATTTAAACAATTTAAAGGGCATGGGAATAATTTAGGTGCTTTTAGGAAGCATGGATATTTGGGAAGATTTACCTAATACAAGGTAGTCTCAAAGGTCTCTGAATTCTCGCCCCTGTTGTAAAAGCATGGTTCCTTCTCACAAAAGCTTGTCAGTGTAATTGTTAACAAAAAAAAACCCCAAGATAAAGCAACAATATTCTTAGAAGGAAGTAGTATAAACCAAAATGGTGTATATGCTCTGCAGTTATCCACGTTCATGGACCAGTTGGTTTCAACCACCTGTAAGGACAGCCCTCAGCTCAGATAAAATGTTTGTTAGCAAAAAAGTAATTGTAGAGCTTCAGCCTCTCAGCTTAGCCTGGTGCCCATTGCACAAGACTTAACTGGGCCTTCAGTTTAGCCTCCTTCAATTCAGGTTGGCATTTGTGGAAGTGAGGTTTTCTTTGTAAAAACATGGATGTTGTTCAAGCAAATAGACTTTATAGGGTGTCACCCTTCACGTGTCAGATTAAACAGCAGTCCTGTTTCGTAAAGTACACTTTGTAAATGTCTTTACATATGGAAAAATAATTACCTTTGTCTATAAAAAATTCCAATGTAACAGAAGACCCGGGCTGCGGAAGGCAATCCTAGGATTAAGGATGACTGACTACAGTTAGATCTTCAGCTTCATGTTGAATGATACCCAAACCACCCTTTAGTTGGAATTATATTTAGCAAGCATTTAATCTCAAAATAATTCAAAGGGAGATTATTTCAATTCTTTAAGAAATTAAGAGCAATAGAAATTAAATTTTCTCCACTGAGCTCATGGATTGTGCAAAGTTACACAATTGAAGGTTTGATAAATAATCATAGTAATGCAGTATGTCATAGTACCTTTGAAACTACCTGGAATATATGATATTGCAAGTACTTGGTAAGTACAGCACAAAGGACGCATTCTCTGCTCTTCATGTGAAATAGGAAAGCTATTCAGTACTTTGTAAAACATGTTAAATGGAGTTCGCTGTCTCTTGGAGATAGCTATTTTTTCTTCATTCTGTGAGGGTGGAATGTTTGAAAATTGCACGAGACAGGCAATTTTGGCACTTCAGCTTGGAGTACCAAATGTTAGCAAATCATCCTGGATGGATCTGAAGTTTAAGGCTGCAATGTTATTCTGTGTGACAGTGGATGCATTTTCATTTTCACTTATTTACATATTCACAGTCAGAAATGCATGGTAGTTATTGTGTAAAAGAGGTCTATTTAGGAAGAAAAGGCAGTTACCATTTTTGAAAGACATTACTCAAAGAGTATCTATGCACCATGTATAATAAAGCTTTACACAGAAGTGTTTGCAGCAGGAAGCAGAGCTGGACAGAGTCAGAGAGCCAAAGTGCTAAAAAACAGAGATGGTCAGCTCTTCCTGGGAGATACTGGGACCCTGTAGTTCATGATATGGTAGAAAACCACCTGTCATGTAGAAAGTGAAATAGTTCAGCTTTGTTTCTTGACAACTCCACACTGCAATTACTCAGGAAAGCAATAACCTATTTTGGCGAGCACAAAACCAGGGTTCGCTTTCTGTCCCTTGGAGACGTCAGGCCTGGAAGGAGTTAGAGTTGCCATGATACTGTAATTTTTGCAACTGAGATGCTATCTTAGGTGGAGGGTTGTGACTGTCATTATTTCATTCACACTGGTGTTTCTACTCCTAGCTTCCTCACACAAGCAGTTCTGCTGCTTTTGGGAACTCCCTGGTGTACCTCTGAAGTGAAATGCCAAGTAGAGCCAAGGGAGTACACAAGGAGGAGTGGTCTACACAGTTTGGTGGCTTAGGCAGGAAATGAAGGATTTTGACTGTAAAGGAACAGGGTAGCATAAACGTTATTAAGCTGGTTTTTTTAATAAGGGATTTTTCTTTTTAATATAGGTTTCATTTTGCTACCAATAATTATAGTGATGATGGCAGGATCTGCTTAAGCACCGAAGAGCACTGCACCTCCACATTGGCTCCGAGCTACAGCTCACCCACCTCAGTGCTCAGTGGAGTGTGCTGCAGATCCAGCTTCCGTGTGGGGCCTCCTCCTATAGATATCACGATGGCACTAAGACCACAGCAGCTACTCAAGGGTGACAGAAGCAGCAATGAAAAGGATACCATAACTTGGGGATCAAAATCTAATCTTAAATGAGTCAAGAAGTGCTTTTGATAGAGGCAGGTGGTGTATTTTCCCATTAGCAGCTATTTAGATCTTTAATGAAAGATCTAGTAAGGATTGCTTCCAGAAGCAAACATGGTCATCTGTGTGTAGGACATCATCAGGCATCAGGCTTGTTGACCTCAGCTTCCTCCTTCCAGCATCTAAGCACGCATCGCTTGCTGTCCTGGCTGAAGCCACAGACTGTTTGCTCTTCTAGTTAAAATGTGATCTTGCTTCAGCAAAGTCTCAAGCGCTCTCTGAAGACTATACTTAATATCCAGAGCATTAAACAAATTGGCATGTGAGAGCTTTGGAAGAAAAGGCATTTGAGTTTGAATGCAAAGGCCAGTCCTGGATAAAACAGGGGTCTCCACTCATACAGAGCCACATCTGTGATAATCAGAGCTGAAAGGAAAGCCTTAACCTATGGGGTTGATGGAGGCCAAAATGATGAAAGGATATTTTAGATGTGAAAAGACAGATCAAGAGTTTTACTAAATCCTGGGTCAGAGGGAAGGTTGAAAATTGCGTTTACTCTGAATCTGAGACATTTTGGGCTGAAGCAGGTGTGCCTCACATCTTGAACATTTCACGTGTTTTCATTTTATTCCTCTATTTTCAATTCCCATTCCCTCAGATTTTATTTACTTGTTTCTTCCAACAATATGATAGCAAAAACCAGCCAAGCCGCAAAGCTTCTCTCTAAATGCCTGATTTCAATAATGCATCCATTAATTTTTTGCACCAATAGTGGTACAACATAAAATAGTACATTATTTTTCAGAATCTGATTCTGCAAACATTAGACCATTTGACTAAAATATTCCTAATGTATAAATAAAGTTACTCCTGTGCATTAGTGTTTTCAGGCTCAAAGCTTTAATGCGTTATTTTAAAACACAAATATTTTCAAGGGTGAAAAATATAAATGCAACTATATTTAAGTCTTCACTGAAATGAAGCATGAAAAAAACCCAGTGATGAAGGCTTTCTCTCCTGCTGCTGAAATAAAGGACTTTCACCAATTTTAACAGAACATCCTTAATACATACCTAGGATATTACGTTTAGAGTAGGTTGTTACTCTGTAATTTGTTTGGCTGATTACAATGATTACATTAAGTTGCCACAATAGTATAGCTACCTAGTGAAAGTACTTTTATAGAGCCCATAGAAATCTGCTTACTGGAGACCATATTATGTGTTTGGAGGTCAGAAATTCTTTTTTTTTACTAGGATGTTTTTACATGGGTTTACAAGCATGGCAGCGTTTTTACATTGCTTAAATTCATTTAAAAATAAAGCTATTTTCCATGCTCTTCTTAAAATAAAATGTAAAACCCCCTTTCCCATGGATGCAAATATTCCTTTTGCCAAATGTTAACAGATTGTGTTATTGCTTGTATGAGCTAAAGCCAAGAAAGGTTATTTCAAAATACATTAAAGAAGTAACACTTTGCTCTCTGAATGCAAAATTGGAAGCACTTAACACAACTGAGCTTGTCTGTGATCTGGATAGGGCACTGCAATGATAATCCCCTTTGCTGGAGCTGTGCTCTTCCACAGAAAGGTTTTCCTGTCCAGCATTAGGTATGCACTTAGGCAAGCATCACTGGGAGAAAGGAGCAAGAAGTGAGTTCACACCAACAGAGGCCACTACCCATGTGAGGAGCAAACCTGGGCATCTCTGGCCTCAGACATCTCTTTTACACATAGATGTAAACACCTGTACGCAGTTGAACATCACCAACATGGGGCTGGGACTGGATGTGCAGCTCCGCCTCTCCCAGCTCCCTTGCAAGGAGGGCAGCAGATCCTCAGCAGACACGGGGGCTGAAGGGTCCTGGCAGTCTGTGTAGCTGAGGACAGAAGTCAGGTCTTCCCTGTGACCGCTTGTGCAGAGGCAGGGGGTGACTGTCAGCCTCACAGGGGAGGATTTATTGAGCAATTCTGCATTTCAGCAAGGTAAATAATAAAGTCCCAACATCTCAGGTCTTTGCACAAAGAAGAAAGCAACACTGCACAACGCCGCTTCCCGACGCACATCGCTCCCTGGCATCAAGGGCAGCTCATTAATAGCTGGCCAAGCTGCTGTGAAAGCCCATCAGCCTCCCTGTGGGGCTGCCTCTGCACTTGGGGGCATTGCACTGCTTTTTAGGGGCTGAACAGTGGGTGGCACGGAGCTGCTGGCCACTGTGATCCCTGGCAATGGCTCTCTGTCGGTGAGGGGGAGAAATGCCCTCACTCCATTGTGGGGAGTATTAAATGCTTTTAGCAAGCAATGACCACCCTTAATGATTTCCAGGAGAGGAAATGAACCTCTAATCAATTATGACACTTGATTAGGTTACTTAAATTGCTGCATCTCCAGCAAAATCAGCGGTGCCAACTCCCCGACACGGTGTGTGTGATTCGATGGCCCTTATAGTAATGCAGCTCTGCACACCTCCTGTTGTATGTGTATTCCTTTTGCTGTTACTCAACTTCCATCTCATTACCGGGAGCAGAGATTTCCACCTCGTCGCTTCACCACCTTATTTGAGCATTGCTCTGGTGATCTCACAGTGATTTTTAGGCAGATTTTTTTTCCTTGAAATGCTAATGCATTCACAATGAAAATAAACACAGGCCTGTGATTGTAATATGGCCTTTGCAGTTTTATTTCAAATGAAACAGAAATGCAAGTTCAAAGGCATTGAAGCAATGGGAGACTATCAAAGACAGCGTTGGCCTCCGATAACATGAAAGACTCCCTTAATAGGGAAGTTTTATAGGAATTTCTAGTGATCATTAATAGCAAGTAATTCACTTATTTGCTAATTATAAGAGTGCCAGTGGTAGCAGTTAAGTGGAATATTGAAAATGACACACCGTGTTTTCACAGTGCTGACCCTGCTGAGAAGGCAATGTCTGCTTCTCTTCCCACCCCACTACCTTTGCCCCCTCCAAGGTGGCAGCTGAGCAGAACCTGCAGTTCCCCACTTCTGTTTGATGCCCCACAGCTCTGTGTCCCTTCCTCTGGCCCGATACCTCTCCACATAATTTGTGAGCAGGGATGGTTTTTAAGCCTGCACACTATAAATGAAAAAAACTGTGGGCAACTCCCTCTACTAAATCCCCTGACCGAGGTGGAAGGACAGATGGCAGATTGGAGGATGTGGCGTCCACAGGAGGTGTAACAAAATACGCACCCATCTGGGTCAAGTCCCAGGGAGGGTAGGGGTTATACTGAGGCTGAAGCTCTCCTGAGGTCTGTAAGCCTGTTAAAAGACAGCTCTGGCAACCTGAGCAAGACTGTTTTGGCAGAAAAGCAAAAAATGAGGTATTTTCTATGAGAAAATACAGATTTCAGATACGTAAGTGTGGGTGATTGAAAATAGTGAGAACTACACCGCTATAAAATCAGTAAACTTTACCAGATAAAAATGACCAACAGGGTCTCACATTGTTAATTCCTTAAAACAGCCAAAATATTCCTGAATAGGCAGTATGGGATTCCCAAAAACCTGAACCTTTATTTATTACTGCTTCCTCAGTGTAGACACAGGAGCTGCTGAAACTCTGTACAAGGGGCAGCGTGAAAGGCCCTGCCTGGCATATCATCCATGGGTCTGGCTGCCATCCCTGCTCTCAGGGCACAGGTCCTCTGCTGGGGGATGGTAGGCAGGAGTGTGGTAAGGGTCATCTGTCCACCCAACCATTCCCTGCCTTGAGGTAAGGAGTCAATGGTAACCCTTGTACAGTCTCATGCTCTCTTCCACGTTTATGGTGATCTTAGACCTGAAAAGCATCTCTCAACACGGTACCTTCGCACAAAGACTCTTGGCTTCAGGAAATACATGTTTTCTGAAAATAAAACTTTCTGTCCAGAGACATTCTGGCTAACGCCACCAGCGGTGCACAAGTGGGGACATGCAGTGGCTTGCACAATGAGATGTCCTTGGAAAACCAGTAGCTATTTCTAGCACTTCAAAGTAAGCCAAACCCAGAACACCCACCTGCGTCTACCCAGGTGAAGGTTTCTCCCCAAAGGACATCCACCTGGGAGCTTGCCATCACTTGGTAAAACAGATATGCTGACATATAGACAGAGAGGCACAGACCAGGCTCTGGTGCTGCTCTGCATACCAGACGCTAGTGAAACACCCACAGCACTCAGACATGGGGATCAGGCACACTGACACAGTACATACCTCCCTGAAGAATGCTGTATCCTTTGCCTCTGATGTGATCCCAGCCTGAATTCAACATTTCTTACCTTATTCAGCTCAGTGACTGCTGTGGCATTTAGCTATTTTGAATTTCCATGTCTTTCTTGCTGTCTCTACAATCACATTATTTTCTTTCCTCATGTTTTTCCAAACCTACTAACACAATATTTGACTTACCCCATCCCTTCCCAAACTAACCATGTATTTGTTTTCAAGATTTTCCAGTAGTAGCATGAAGAGGTTCAACTCCACTCATGAATGTTGGGCAGTTTCTCCAATCACTTGAAGTCTCAGTAAGAGCAATCAGTGATGACGATTAACAGCGCTCACTACAGAGCTAATGCTGAAGTGCCTTAGATGATCACTGTTGCTCGTTGCTCATCATAGCTATAAAAGTCACCAGCTTACACCATGGAGCCATCCTCCCATGAAGGTAAAAATGCTCCTCCATGGCACTTTTACACTCAAAACAGGATGCCCCTGTCTACTGGCCAGCAGCACTAGTGGCACGTCTCTGACAGGAAGCTTTGGCAGTAGGGATACTCCTCACAGACAGGCTCTCCGAGCATCTAACCCCTCTGGGCACAGAGCCTGGGTCTGACCTCTTAGAGCTGCTCTTCAGGCATGCAGGACCTTCATATCAGTGCAAAATTGATGGATGCTGCTCTTCAGGTTAGCAAGACAGCTCATTTCGTATCAGTCTTTCCAATCCAGAAGCAACCTGGATCCAGTCAATTTCATTCACTGAAGCTGAACCTTACTTCACCCGAACCTTTTCACTCAGGAGACTCTCCTTTCCTCTGTTTGCCCCCCAAAACATCCATTAATTGTGCTGGTTCAGCAATGATCATCACAGCCCACTCCATCCTCTTTTTCAGCATATCCTGTGCACTATTTCTGTCTCACTGAAAGTCTCAGGGCAGGGGTGCCATGTCTGATGCTGTGTCAGTAAGAGCACCATGCACGCCTGGTGTGACAGAAAGCCGCTGCTGAAGTGCGTGTTCTCTCAATAAACAATGCAAGCCCCAGGTAGCTGTATAAAGCTGACGTTATTTTTAAAAAGAACAACAATTCCTAAATACATTGTTGCAACTGCAAAGGAAAGAATCAAACAAAAAAAAAGAGCCTATTTATAACTAAAACGTATTCTATTTGAGTCAGTTTCAGCAGCTCCATCAAGTTGCAATCAAGTCTTTACCCATTGGTTGTATAATAACTCTTTTAACAGCTGTACTACCTCTAAGGCTTACCCCATGCCAGATCCTCGTTGTGGTACAGGTACAGACAGCAATCACCTACAAAGGAGAACAGGCAGTCTCTAATGAGGCAAGCTTCAGCCTAGTAATGCTTAGAAATGACATCCTGGAAAGATGTACAGTACCAATGTAATTTTACCCAGGCAATGAAACAGTATTTTATTCTCTCTTGTAATGGACAATGATCATAGAGTAGCTGAGCAAGGAACAGAATCCAATGCATGTTTTTATGAAATCCCTTAAATTTCTTAGCACCTAATGCCTCATCTGTGAAATGTCAAGTCAGAGGCTGAGAGAAAGTCACATTCCTATGCTGAAGCCGGGGCTCTCAGTAGGCAACAGGCAGTAGTACCCATCTTGCTGCCACATTTGCACAGCCCATTTCTCTTCTGGAGTCCAGGGATCAGCTGCAGCCAGAACCTGGCTCTGAACAGCCCCAAGAGCCACCCCTGGTTGCAGCGCTGAGTGCTCAGGAGATGGGCCCTGCAGCAGGAGAGACACAGAACTGAGCTCATACCGGTGGAATGAAGTCTACTTGGCACTGCACCCTCTGCATTTTTAATACACCCCAGGAAAAAAAGAGAAGAAAAAAAAGATTAATATGCCCTAAAAAGCCACAGAAGCAATGGATCCACCTATGCTACTGTTTGTGTTAGAGGTCTTGCTATTTCACATGTATATTTCAGAGTGAATCCCTCCTTACATTCATTCAACAGTAGTGATGTGATGTTGCTCACATACCCTCTCAGATGCTGCTTTCTGTTTAGGAGTGATTTTCATCCTTTCCCATCTTAACCTTCAGGTAGAAAAGGTGGTTTAGGAAACACAGCCCACCACCCACTCTTGCCATTTACATCTCACAGATTATCAGCTCCCTGGGGAAGGAAGTGCTTTCATTTTGCTCCTGGTTGGAGGACCCCAAGGCCGGTGGCTGTAGTATCAGCAGGGCTGGTTTCACATCCGTGGTGAGTCACAGAGCTGCCGTGCCTCCATCAGGTGCAATGTAAATCCAGACGAGTGCCTGTTCCTTCTCATTAAGAGCCTTCAGCTCACTGCAGAAAAGATGAAAAGAGTTGGTCATTATCCATTACATGTGACCCATTCACTTGCTGATGGACTGGTTTTCATCTCCCTGCCCTGCCTGTAGGCAAGCATCCCCCAATACCCTAATCTGCTTTTTTATTCTCCACCATTTATTTTCCTGGGAGCCATGTCAATGGTGGCTCCCTTCCTTCCCCATGCCTCCCAGCGCTGCAGATTCAGAAGCATTAAAAGGTTCCAGCTCACGCTAACAAATTCCAGAAAGCCTGTTTATTATGAATCCAATGTAGGAAAGGTTGGAGAAAAGCATGATGTAATGAGAGAGTCGGGGAGATGTGGAGCATGGCTACATCCTGGAAACGTGCAAAGGTGAAAGGGAAGGGGAGGGGGGGAGCATTTGGAAGCCTATTAAATGAGGGTTTATCATCTGATTTATGTAAATCACTTCAAATGCTTTCATTTATTAAAAATATTAAGCTGCATTACTGTTTGCCTTTGGTCTCTTAATTTGGTTGCTAATGTCTAAAACAACTGTTGAAATTAATTTGAAATTAATGTTCCTATGTAATTACTTAATGAATCTCACATTCACTGCCCTTAGCTCTCAGTTGACAAAGGATCTCACCCACCGCATGTAAGAGGTTGGAATACTGACTGTGATTTCAAAGCAGTAGCTAAATTATAGTTTGCAAATATTTTACATTTTATCACACACTTCATCTTGAAGGATCTTGGTGTGTTTGAAATGTTACATAACATTCATTCTTCAGTTAAACTCCATCACAAAACTTTCTGGGCATCAATCTTCTTACTTCCCTGCATGCCTTGGAATTAAATCAAATTTAGCTGTATTATTATGCAAACACAAAATCATACCTGCATTAAAAGATTATTATTCGGGTTGTAAAGTCAGACACTTAAAAGATAGGAAATGTTGGAACTGTAATTCCGTGCCATATAAATTCCTTTTTCCATACATATGTATCCTCACAGTCTTTAATTTTATGATCATATATTTTCCTATAGTCACCCCCTCCCCCAGGGGACTTATTAGTCCTTGTTAGTGTTCAATAAAAAGCAGGATAAGAAAAAAGAAGGTCCAAGAAAAAGCTAGCAGGGGAAGGTAGCGACTTGTGGAGTCCTTGCCTCATTCCTTACAAAAGCTGCTAAGGTTGTAATGCGTGTTCCTCCTTTTCTGGGTGGCTGACTTGATACCCCATAAATCCTGATAGGCAGAAATGCTGAATATGCACAGCAGTAACTGAAGCTAAAGAAACATTTGAACGTGCAGAGCTTTTTACACAGTACCAAACCCAGTGAAACATGAGGTCCTGGGGTCTCACACCCAGCACTTAAATCTAGCATACACTTCAAAGAGGGGAAAACACCTCCCTGTCTCCCAGCCATGGTGGAAAATGTGTTAGAGCAGTTGCAAAGCACGTAGACTGCTGTGATCACAGCGTCCCACTCATTCTGTCCAGCAGAATGCGGACATGGCATAGTAGATAGGGAACAAGACACACTGTGACCCAGGCACAGAAAGTATCTTGGGAAGCTGTGGGTGCTCGTGTGCAAGCTAGCAAGAGAAAGGCAGGGGCCCAATGGGAAACAGCAAGGACTTTTCTGAAACAAAAGAGGTGACACAAAGGCTTCCCAGACAGCCTTAATTCAGACTGCTCATCATTTTGTGCGCCTATCTGTGACTAGCATTTCTTCTTAAGTGTGTTCAGCTTCTTAAGGATCAAGGTAAAGGGAGAGCACCGAACCGGTTGGCAATCAGGGATCATTTGGAGCTTTCCTTGGAGGCAGCTGAACAGTGCTTTCCCTTGGGACATACACAGCATCTATGCCAGAGTGAGTTAACCTTGCCCATACTGCAAAACACCACCTCAGTCTTCACACAGAGGAGAGCTGTAAGCACATGCCACATATCCTGAATGGCTCAGGCTGATGACACTGCGCCACAGTCTCACAGCTCAGATGAGGGGTTGGGCTGGTGAGGAGGTAAGGTCCCCAAACCTTTGTCACCTGACTCTCCTTCCCACAGTGGGAAACAAGACACAACCCAGACTGCCAAGGCAATAGCTACACACACATCTCTGCATGTTGTCCTACTTTCTTAACTAGACAGATCAAGCACTCCTCTGCACAGATCATTGCCAAGCCTCCCTCGCTCCACCACCACTGCGAGGCTGCAGATCCTCCTTCCCTATTCCCAGTCTTCTCAGTGTGTCCTCCCTCATATCCCCAAAGCATTCTTATCTCCTACACATTCCTCAGCTAACAGGGATCACTGGAACACCACCAGGAAACACCTCCAAAGAAAACCTCTCCCAGCATGGCCAATCTAAAAAAACTCAAGCCTTCAAGCACATGGGAAGATTAGCTCCTTTTAAAGTTGTATAGCAGGCAAAGTAGGCTAAATTGCTACCGTGATGGACTGGCCAACCACCTCACCTTCCCTTTGGAACACCAAAGCTGTCAAAGATGGGGAAAAAAGTCTTTATCTTGTCTCAAAACCAACTGGGGTTGTAAAACTTCTAGAAAGAAATAAAAGAGCCAAACTGAAGTAGAAAGGCTCCCAAGTAATTATTATACTAGAAAGTTTAAGAGGAACTATATGACCATCCAATAAACTTGGGGGCAAAAAAAATCAAGACTAGAGTGGTAATTACCCAGGCCATCAGCTGCCATGAAGTGCTTTGCTATAAGCTACATTCTCACAGCTCTTTGAACAACTCCTTGTTTACTCCTCTGCAACAAATTCTCTTATGCAGAAAGCATTACATGACCCTATCATCAAACCAACCTTCGAAGCACACTGCACTCTTTTTTTCCTCAGCTGGGGTTTCAGGTCATGTAGCAAGCAGCTGAAGATTGTTATTCCAAGAGCACAAAGCCATCAAGCTACCTCAACCCAGGCTTCCCTTCCAGTTCTGCTTTTGTGAAGAAAGCAAAAAGATAACTAACAGAAGACAACTGTGGCTCAGCAAAAAAACAGATAATGAGGGAAAGATGCTTTTCTATCTCTGTGGTTTCATCCTGCTGCTATCAACTGGGCTGGTTTAGCCAGTTTCCAGAACCCCATAACGGAAAGCAGCCATCCCTGCCCAAAAATTGCACCAGACACCTTTGTAATTCTGTCATCTCCTTTTGGTCAGTCTCATTACATAACTTCCCAATATTGATGTGTTGATAACATCAGCAACCCCGGAACTGTACTGAACATACTTCTTTTCTTAAGCTCCTACCCCTAATTCAAAGATGTCTGCATTGTTATTTGATGCTCAATACACAGTTCTCATTTGTTACTTGTCAAAATATGATCTTAAGGAATTTGCATGAGCCATGCATTTCAATCTGAACAAGTCACTTTCTTGAGCATAGGGAAAATCTGCCTGAAACAGCCTCCCTTTCTTTTCCCAAGCAGCACAGAACTAAAGGCATCCAACATGGTCTGGCACATTATGCTTTGCAGAACCACTCAGATGACAATGGGAGATCACAGTCTTTATAGAGCAATTGTCAGAAAGCACTAAGGAGCACAGTGAATCTTGCCTCCACCATAAATACAGCACCACCCACATGATTTGGTGAGGGGGAAGCTTCCTAGCATTCTTCATTAATAAATACAATTATAACAAACCACTCAGTTATTTAGTTAACAAAGCATTTAATACTGTTACTGCAGGTCCATCAACGAACACCTTTATTCTCAAAGCTCACTTTAAGTAACACCCCTGCTTTCCTACAGGGAACTGCTGAAAAAGCAGCTAATTCAAATTCCATGAGTATATAGCTCTATTTGCCCCTTTATTAAAAAAAAGAAATAATTCATAATTTGCAATCATGGCCTACACTTCCAGGATCACCACATCTCCCTATGCCTTGGCACACATCAGCTTTAACAGCTCCTTTGGGGAGGCTTCATAGAATTGGTAATAGGTTCTGCAATTTCCACCTTCTGTTTTCTAGTTCAAAGAGTAATCGAATCCAGTCACTACTGCTGTATCTATTTGGCAACTATTTGTTGGCCTCCATGAAATGAGTTGGAAGTTCGATTTCCGTTCTCAGCAGGCATGTCTGTGTGATATAGGAACTGCTGTAAAAGGCAAATTGGAGGCAATTTCAGCAGAGATTCCTAGGCTTAAACAAGCATAAGAACACAACTTTTTTCACCTCCAGAGTGGTCTCATCTCTAACAGGCTTGAGAAATGACAGGACAAGATTAGAGAGTTCAGATTTCTGCTGTTGTTAAGATGCACCTTGAAGTGTGTTTTAGCTTCTGAGTCTATTAAACTGTTTCTCACATGAAATTACTAACAAAAATTAAAATAAGTCACTATGAAATAAAATCTTGAGGCAAAGTAAGCTTTATCACTCCCTAAAACTCCTTTCTACTGCCGTTGCATTTAAATTGGAATACATGAGTATTTTATTTCTCCATAATATCTCCACATCCCCTACCACAAGCATTCACTAGTCTTCATAACCGGTGCTTACCATGACGGAAACTGGTGCAAAAGCAACAACCACTGACAGATCATTAGTAGAAATCTAGGCAAGTCTGTGAATTCTGTCACACAAGTTCTTTCAGAACTGAAATACAAGTTACTAGGTTATCAGAGGCTGAACATATCACTATGCTAAGATTAAAAACTTTATTTTTATACAAAACAATAATAAATCCAAGCAAATAATGAATTGTATCTTCTCATTCTCCACCTTGTCTTCTTTTCTCAATAGTCTATCCACAGTTCAATGTTAAACCACTCCATATTCGGCAAAAATTATGAGGTTTCCATCTTGTATCCATGTTTTTCTAATTCAGCTCTGTATAGAAAAAAAGATAAGTATGTTAAAAGTTACAAATAAAATAGTCAGACATTTGATGTTTTTATTAAATATACTGTATAATATGCAATCATTTTAGAATATGAACATGTCATACTGCTTTTCGGTTCATATCAACAGCCTTAACCTCACTCTCCAAGTTCTCCAGCTTAGTATCTTAAATCACTACGATGACTTCTCAAGTGAAAAATTGAAATACTTGTTTTAATCATAGTTATTGCCTTCTGACCCACCATGGCTGGAGTACAACTACAGCACAAAGCAGCACCTGTGAGCCTGCAACAATTCTAGATGCATTAGAGAACATAAAATTGCATCTTACACAGTTATTCTCAAGGTTTTATTAAACCCAACAAGCTTACTAATCTGAGTGATTTAAATGCATGTGCTTCCAAAACTATTTTAATTTTTTCCTTGTTTGTTTTAAACAAAAATACCTTCTAACACATCAGCCAGAAAAGCATCCCATTTTATCTCTAGCCTTAGCATAAGTGTATCAAGTGTATCTGGACACCATAGTCAAAACCTCTAAAAATATTTCAGGCTGGTTTATACACTTAGTGGTGGAATTTTAGAAAGACTGCAGCGTTTTCTTTCTAGAGATGAAAGGACACCACACTGCAAGCAAGAAACACTGCAAACTGTCGCTGGAGCACTAGCATACAGTCACCAATACTACAGGCTACAATTAAGGCATAGTTACTGAAGGTCTGTCAAGATCAACCATGCTCATCAAGAGTTACACCATCCCTTGATAGTGTGTTTCACTACATATCAATTTGTTTTCCATTATTAGTTTAACTGCCTTTTAACCTTGTAAGAAACAACTACACCAAAGACTATTTTTGTATTTTCTACATAAAGGATTGCTTTTAACAGAGGGGTTTTCTTAAGGGAGATCAACCTAGGAACTGTTTAATCAGGCTGTATTACAGACAGTTTGCTCCTCATGCAACATACTGAGGGATTATTATAAAATGTGACTTTGTATTGATGCCTGAAACCATTCGAGTTATAATTTCGCATCACTAAAGGATTAACTGAAACTGTAAGTGACAAAGAGGATTAAGCAACTGAATCAGATGTACCCAAATTATTATCACTTTCTTGAAAGTATGTGATGAACAATTACTTTGCTGCTGCTGCTTATTAACATTATGCTTATTACACACAAGAAGAGAACTATAACATTTATACAGATAACTGACCTCTAGAAAAATTGCCCATTTGGACAGAGAGCAACAATGTTACTTGAGGGTGTAGAAAAAAATCTGTAACAACATATTTCAGATACCATGTGGCACACAAGAGAATCTTGGATCCCTGGCCATTAATCTTTCCAGCACAATTGAGTTTTTACACATATGTAGAAAAGTCCTTAGAAAAGGATTTATTCATGTTAAATTGAAAAGAAGTGTCAACTGCATCACAATTTGCAGAGACTCTTTGTACTGTTTGAGTTGCGTAACACAGAAGAAGCCTGAACACGTCAATGACATAAGGTATATTTCAGGGCTCACTAGAATGATTAAAAGATGAAATGCTTCACTGTGCTGCAGTCCTTTAAGTCTTGTTCTGAAAAGCCTTAGATTAAAAAAAGCACAAAGCAGAGCTTTCATTTATTTCAGTTTCAGATCTCTCTTTTAAGCAAGCAGATTTCAAACAGATAAGAAGTTTTTAACATTTTACCTATCTTCTAGAACACAAAGTTAAAGTTACCTTAGCTGATTGGAGAAATCATCTTCTACATTGTCATCATCCCAGTTGTCTTCCCAGACATGTGCATCTTCATCTTCATCTAAACCAGTCCAGTCTAAAGACAGGAAAAGAGGCCTGAACATTGCATGATCTATTTCTTTGGTACTGTGTCTTACTGATGGATTAGCTCAGCCTTTGGGTAAGGTAGACTTCTCCTGACAACTTTAACAGAAAAGTCTGGATCATATTTACATGCTTATAAGACAAAGATCTGAAATACATCTCACAATTTAATAAAAAAAAAATGTAACTTGGTTGAAAAAAAACATTACATACTTCACAGCACAGCTTTCAGGATTACACATTCATAAGACATTCTGCACACAAATGGACAAGCTGTAGCACTGTAAAAAGTAATGTTGAGTACTTGACTCCTAAAAGTTCGCAAAGGTGTGCAATTCCAGGTTTGTATTTACACACTTCTGTCTGATTAAAGAAGTAAATATGTATCAACTGCTTTTGCCAACACACATACACACGGATCCTCACTTCACTCAGATTGCATGCAGTCAGTCTATGGATAAATGCCAAAACCGTATTTGTGATGCAGAAGCAAAGGCAAATTGAGACAGGCATCTGCAAACAGCAGTTGCTACCTGAAACCAGCTACTTCTGGATTCGCAAGACAGCAGAAGCTCTTTCCTTACAGAGGAAAGACACTAAATGTTCATTTGCTAAGCTGTTATTTTTCCTATAATATAATCCAGCACATCCCTCTTGGCAAATTACTCGCCACCCACTTAATGATTCATTATAAAAAATAAATAAAAAAAAATAATTAGTTACTTTAGAAAAGTAACAAAAATACTCAGAAAGTCTCAGAATTACTGTATAAATACCAGCTGGTTTACTCCACTGGGGAACAGCTTCTCACTTTTCTCCTACTGAAAGACACCAAGTTTTCCCAATGTTACTAAAATAAGCACCTCCCTAATTTTGACACTTGTAACCTCGTATTTCTGAATGCCTGTTAATACACTTAAAGAGGTAACACTATTCTTCCCTTACAAGTCAGTAAGCCATCTGCTGCCCATCCAGAGAAAGCTTTGAGGACTAAGGCCCAAAGTAACATTAAACATCAATGGGGGGAGTAAGGGAGAACTAGCAGGGTAAAAGATTAAACACTATTTCACTGTGAACAACTAACTTTCTAAGAATGAAGGTGGGTCCTTGCATTTTCTTCTCCTTTTTCTAATACTGCCACGCAAAAAAAATTAGTATTTGAGATTCACCAGGACAGGAAAATCCATTTGTAACTGATTAGACACACATACATACAAGGCATTACAATTAAATTTCCCTACTTAAACAAACTGGACAATGGGAAAAGATGAAGGAGCATAGAAATCCTTCTGGTCTGCGGACAGCAAAAGAAGGAATTGGGAAGAAAAGGTGAAGAAAAACTACAGTATAAAAATGCATTATTTGAACTTGGTTGTATTGCTAGATGCTCAAAGGCAAGAACTTCTATTTTAGAACAATCTGCAATAAGTTTTGCTTGTTTGTACTCAACGGATTATTTCTGTCAAAATAAAAAAGCTTTGCCACTCACCATTTATCTGGATTTCAAAGATACAAAAAGCAAAGCTCAACTGTTTAAAGTAAGCACCAAATCAAACTATCTACTAACACACAAGTACCTCAGATCTACAAACTGAAAAGAATATAAATCCTAGTAACAAGCACCTGGCACAGCAGCAGCTTCAATCATACAAGGGCAGCTGAGGAGCCTGCAAAAATATGCTCCAAATCACACATTGAGCAACGAGTCAAAAAGGCACATATCACTTTCCTCACTGGGGAGTGTAGGGGACAACGAAAGTAAAGCCTAAATTATATTCTTATTGCTATGGCAACAAGATTCTACAGCATCTGTATGTTGACACTATATCCCAGAATTGCATACTATTCTTCCCAGTTACATTATATCCCTGCGACTAAATAAAAGTCAAAAAACTACATAGCATTATCCGAGATTGAAAGAATCAAAAGCATTCGAGAGCCTGCTACCATTAAGCACTACTGCCATATACACCAAAATTACAAAATCAATTTTGATAAACTTGTCACAGCTGGACTCCTTTAAAAAAAAATATACTGATCACAGACTGCCATATTCTGCATTTGGGGGGAAAAAAAAAACACCACCAAAACCAAAACAAACCAAAAAAACCCCAAACACCACCAACCAAAACCCCCCAGAAAATCCTGTAATTTTACACATTGCATTTTACGTTCTGAAAAGCACGGTACAAAAAGTGACCAATTCACATAGACTTGGATCTACTACACTATACTTATGCTATACTTAAAATAAAGTGTCCTGTAAAAACAGGACATGTCTGTTTCTGATATGCAAACTTCATTTGATAAACTGTTTGAAGAAAATTTTAAAGTCAAAGAAAAGCCCCAAAAGACAGTGTTTTCATCTTTTAATGCGAGTTTGCATTACTTAATTTCCTTGGGATAAAAGCTGGGTAACAGAATGCAAAGGTTTTCTACTGCATAGAAAGCGGTGTTTTGATTTGAGAGAAAAATAATTTGGCATGGGTTTGAGCGCAAACTTATCATGATTCTTTCCTAAGCACTGAAGACAACGTTCAAAGTGGCCTGCACATTCATTGCAACACCTCAAAACTATCACTTCACCTGAGGATTTAAATGGGCCTCTTTAGTAGTTTGTTGGTTTTTTTGCAGGAGGGATCTCCGAAAAGCCTGATGGTGGTCACTCTTTAATAAACTTCTCTTTTACCCAGAAAGTTTGTACAGTACCTGGTTTTAGTAGTACAGTTAGAGTCAAGTAGAATTAATTCCACTTTCCGTAACAGAAATTCAAGGTTGGTTCAGAAGCAGGCTGCTTCATCCCACTGCAAATACTTAATTTACAATAAATAAGATAAACATTTTTTGCCTGTTTAGTAAACACTTATGGAAAAGAAGGGCTAATCTTCTCAGTTTAGCTTAGCTATCACCTCAACTATGTTAAGAATTTTAACTGTCAGGAAGCACAAAAACATTATTTTTACTGGTACTGAAGGAGTCAGAACACGTAAGGCTTGTGAGACCACAAAAAAACCAAAGCAACCTTGACATTGCATCCATCCTATTTTAGATCATTTATTATTATCCACAGCTTGAGACAATTTCCAAAATTAAGGACCTAGAAAACAATCACACCCTTACAGGGATCTTCTTAAGACTGTATCTGTAAAAGGACACGAAATATTTTATCAAAGTCCGGATTTAATTTCCTCATGCAATATATCTGTACCTGTGCAAAGCAAACCAACACATAAATATTTGTGCTTCAAAAGGCAAAGCGCTTCAGGCTTCCTCCAGAGCACATTACTTCCTTTTCACACGTTTCCCCCTGCCACACTGGGCTCCCAGCCCTCACCCTCCTATCCCCCGCGATTCCCATCCGGAGCGCCGAGAAGTAGCGCATCCTCCGCACTCGAATGCAGCTCTTTCGCACAGTGACACAGCACTTCGGACGCGCCGTGCCCAGCACCCTGAAGGCCACACGCCGGGCACCATCGACAGAGTCGTGCTTGAACCCGGCTCCGGGGCACCGCCGCCCCGCACCTCGGACCGGGTCAGGGGGGCCGGAACCCCAGAGGCACAGGAAAGCTGATTCCGCACTGCTGAAGCGGGCAACGCGGGGACGCCTCACACCGCCGAAGAGGCTCTGAGCGCTGCTCAGGGGCAGGGCAATGCAGACAACCCGCGCCCAGGCCCTGCACAGCTCCATTGCCCTTCTCTGGCCCCGCTCCAGCCCCTCAGTGTCTCTCTTGCAGTGAGGGGCCC
>JAOEHY010011085.1:0-25490 GCA_025447955.1 Psilopsiagon aurifrons | reverse complement strand
CCCTGGGCAACCCATTCCAGTGCCTCACCACCCTTACACTAAAGAATTTCTTCCTCATATCCAATCTAAGCTTCCCCCATTTAAGTTTAAACCCATTACTCCTTGTCCTATCACTACATTCCCTAATGAAAAGTCCCTCCCCAGAATCCCTATAGGCCCCCTTCAGTGGAAGATATTTAAAAAAGTTTTGAAGTTTAGAATAATTCTAGGTAACTTAGTTCTATTTTGAAAGTGATACTTTGAAATTTTAAATTAGTGAATGCCTGTACATTTTTTTATATCCTTTGCTTGCTTGATGAATTTGAAATATGACTCAGTATTTTTAGAAGATGGTGTAGTCAAGTGGCTATAGGATTTGGAAGGGTACACGTTTAAATTCAGCTGTTGAAAGAATATATTGGCTTAGAACACACATCTGATAGTTCAGATTAGTAGTTTGGGGATAATGGTTCCTTAGTTATTAATGTTTGTGTACATTTGTCTCCTTAATGAAGAATTAAGAAGCAACAGGGAAATCGTTTAAGTCTGCTGTAACACAGCTAAAGGAAAGAAATGGATGATTGTCCAGCACAGTAATAAGTCTGCATAAGTTTGTTAACTAGTGAAAACAGTAGTAGAGAAATTTCAATGGAAAAAGGATCAGGTTAAATCAGACTTGTTTGCAAAGTTCTCTCTGCATTCTGTTTTGTCATGGAAATGTAAATTTACATGGGCTTTACACTTCCAGCAATTTTACAGTGACTGTTCTTCTCTCAGAAGTATGTGGAGTATGGATCAGTAGTACTTGGTGGTCGTTCCTGGAAATATTACCAGATTTTGTTTTCTTCATACACTTTTTATGTTGATCTTTGACTTCTGTGTTTCTGCTTTTTACTGTCTGAAGCCTGATGAAGCCATAGAGGTCTACGAGCAGGCCTTGAAGAAAAATCCAAAGGATCCAGCTTTAGCAAGTAAAATCGGAAAAGCACTAATCAAAACGCATAACTATTCTAAGGTATTCTGTAAGTACTGTATTAGGCTAGTTAAATACTGTCCATTATCGTGAACATGTGGGCTTTGCCTGATTTTATTTTCAGCTTGGGTAGTAGCGGCATTTTACTTTAAGTGCCTAACAGACTTTTTGTCCTGAACATTCATTTGTAGATCCCCTTTGAAATACCTGTTCAGCCCTCTGTGACCCTTCACAGCACAGGGAAAGGAACAAAGCATTTTGGGACAGCCTGGGAAGGAAGCAAGCAGGGCTGTAATGCTGGCAAAATGGTGTGGTTGTACCTTAGTGCTTACATACAGGAATCTTGAACTTGGGTCTCTTAGGTTTTGTTTACATCTCACTGAGTCTTCTAATACAGTGTTCTTGAATAGTCTTCATGTTGCAAAAGACAAATTGTTTTGTGCTTGCAGTATTCTTCTGCATATGTGCTGTGAAAGAAGCTGAGAGTTTCTTCTTTCTTTTTTGGACATCCCAAACTGGCATGTACATTCTGTACAAGTGTCTTTGACATGGATTGATAGTTGCAGAGAAATCAATGCCAAGTTCCTAACTTTCAGTATCTGCTGTTTTTTTCTGGTCACTTGTATTGAAATTGGAAACAGTAAATGGGCACAGAAAGTGCCTGGGAGACCAAGTACAAGAAATGGCTCTGTGTTTTTTTCAGCAGCATCTCTTTCATAGATTCTTAGTGCAGTCTACCACTGTGCTTATTGAATTTATTCCAAATAATGGTGTCTCCATCTTTATTGAACCTGGAATAAGTTAGGAGGAGGAACGGGCTGATGCCAGCCTGTGGAAGTTTAACCATGATAAGTGCAAGGTCTTACACCTGGGTAGGAGCAATTGCAGGCACAGCTACAGGTTGGGCAGAGAAGAGATTCAGAGCAGCCCTGCAGAGAAGGACTTGGGGGTGTTGGTCGACGGAAAAATGAATATGAGCTGGCAGTGTGTGCTTGCAGGCCACAAAGCCAACCGTATCCTGGGCTGCATCAAAAGGAGTGTGACCAGCAGGTCGAGGGAGGTGATCCTGCACCTCTACTCTGCCCTCGTGAGACCTCACTTGGAGTATTGTGTGCAGTTCTGGTGTCCTCACCATATGAAGGACATGGAACTTTGGAACAACTCCAGAGGAGGGCCACGAGGATGATCACAGGTCTGGAGCACCTCCTGTTTGAAGGTAGGCTGAGAAAGTTGTGGCTGTTCAGCCTGGAGGAGAGAAGACTGTGTGGAGACCTCATAGCAGCATTCAAGTATCTGAATGGGGCCTATAGGGATGCCGAGGAGGGACTCTTCATTAGGGCCTGTAGTGATAGGACAAGGGGTAATGAGTTCAAAGTTAGTCAAAGGAAGTTTAGATTGGATATGAGGAAGAAATTCTTTAGTGTAAGGGTGGTGAGGCACTGGAATGGGTTGCCCAGGGAAGTTGTGAATGCTCCACCCCTGGCAGTTTTCAAGGCTGGGTTGGACAGACCCTTGAGTGGCATGTTTCAGTGTGAGGTGTCCGTGCCCATGGCAGAGGGGTTGGAACTAGATGATCTTAAGGTTCTTTCCAACCCTAAATATTCTATGATTCTATGTTCAGGATTGTTCAGCTTGGAGAAATGAGAGACCTGACAGCAGCTTTCCATTACTAAAACAGGGCCTATAGGAAAGATCATTGGGGTCTCTTTACCAGGGAGTGGAGTGATGAGAGAAGAGGTGATGGTTTTAAACTGAAAGAGAGAAGATTTAGATTAGATATAGGCAGAAATTCCTTACTGTGGCTTTGGTGAGATACTGGAACAGGTTATCCCGAGAAGTGGATGCCTCATGCCTAGAAGTGTTCAAGATGAGGTTGGATGGTGATTTGAGCAGCCTGATCTAATGGAAGCTGACCCTGCTTATGGGGGTTGGATTTGGGTCATCTTTAATGGCCCTTCCACCCCAAACCATTGTATTATTCTTTGAAAACTATTTTCTACCTTGGATTCAGGACAGGACTGCTCCCATCATCACTTCTTGCCAGGCTTAATACTGATTTGAATCTGTGTATTACCAGTTTAGGCAAGTGATACTGCAGAGAGTCTTTCAAGCATTGTACTAATGTGCTATCATCTGACTTGTTTTAAATTGCGTGTTTATTACCATTGTGTCAGGATGGTGTCGAAGGAGAAACATGGTTTTAGCTTCGTGGAGTAAACTCAAAGGTTTTCCATCTTCTGGGAATGTCTGTTTGATAGATTACTTTTTTCCATAAGGCCAATGAACAGCCAAGCAAGTTAACAAGGAGTGACTGGGGAGCTCTGTTCCATAGAAATCCTACTACAGATTTCTTTCTGATAACATTGAATCTGAAATTTTCAGAGTGTTGTTCCAGGGAATATATAGGTTTTGTATTTGTGGTGCATAAAGCTGGCTCTTGTGTATGTGCAATATAATTACTTAACTACAATTATGCTGTTGTCAGGTCAAATAGAAGGAAGCCTTTAACTTTAAAGCACTTTTTTGTTCTGAAAGTAAGTTTGTAGGTCTTCTTCAAAGTATCTGGCAAAGTGCACAGCTGTACATTGGTGAATACAAATCTGGTGAATTGTTAGTCTGGTAACTTACAGTTTATGTGATTATGTGCATTCAAAACCATGCTTAATTATTTCTTCATTGACCCAGACTTATTACATCTCCTAGCCTTAATGTTGACTAGGGGAGTACTAATAAGGGCTTTAACTTCTTATTGTAGAAAAACCAGAAAACTTGCAGGAACAAATAATTTTATTTGGGCAACTTCAAACCGCTGCAGGATGTGTCCAAATTGTGTTTTGTATTTGCAATGTTAGAATTTTCTCTTGCTTCTCTTCAGATCAGTACTACGACCAGCTCAGTACATTATTCCTATCTTGCTCCATGATACTTCAAACCTTTTTTCTGTATGTAATAACCTAATGCACTATGACGATTCCTAGAGCTGCTATAGAAAAACTCACAGTCTATATGGTGATGGGTATTTCATGGATTTTATTTGTTTTTATTCTGAGGGTTCAGCTATGTCATCCTTAGGAGGCTTAAGTCTAAATAAGTAATCTGCCTGATGTGTGTGTTATTATTATGTATATTTAAATGTGTTGTATTTTAAAACAACAAAAATTAATAACTATTTCAAACCTGGTTTTGAAATGTACCTTTTCAACACAGTAGCGGTTCTCATTTTTTTTTACTTAGAGAAGTAGCACCCTATTCCAGGAGTATTTGAGTTGTTATATGGAAGTGGATTTTTTTAAAACCTGTGGAATAATAGTTTGAATCCAGAACATTGCTTTTGTTTTTTCTTGAGTAAATACTTGACTTTTTTAATTGATACGATTGCCAGTTTTTTATGTTTAGAAATGAAGCGTGTAAACTCCTTTCTATTAGATTATGCTTCATTGGTATTTTTAAACTTTTCATTTCTTCTTACATCATCATGTGTTTCAGGTAGACTTTGAGAAAATATTTGTCCTTTGTATGCAGTAAAACAGAACTTTGTAACTCCATTTTGCCTGGAATTATACAACTTCAGCAGCTGCTAAAAGTGTAGTATAATTGGCAGTAATCCAGTCAAAGATAGAACGTGATAACTTGGTTAGGCCCTGTAAATGCCTGCCTATTATCAAAATGTGGGGTCTAGTTATTCTATTTATCTTTAATTTGGCATTACCTTTTTTGAAGCCTGAAGTTGCAATTTAAAAATATTTGGTTTCTTTTTAATATAGTATTAAAAATTACTTGGTTACAAGAGCAGCTAAGAAAGAAAAGAAAGAAAACTCTTAAGCAGCTTGTCACTACATACCTAAGTAGCAAGGTTGTTGCCTTTAAAATCCATCTTTAAATAACACTCAGGTTTTTATTTCTTCCCTTAGGCAATCAGTTACTATGAGGCTGCATTGAGAAGTGGTCAACAGAATTTCCTTCGCTATGATTTGGCTGAGCTTTTAATGAAACTGAAGCAGTATGAAAAGGCAGAAAGAGTACTTCAGCAGGCTTTAGATCATGAGCCTGGTAGGAGTGTTATTAATTTGCAACAAACCATGCAATTTTTATTGTTTGTGTTTTCTGCATGAGCCCAAGGAGTAAACAAGTTTCATACAAACTTTCGTGGTTTTTTTTTTTTTTCTCTTGTGTAAACCACAGAAAACTATTAATTGAAAAATGAGAAATGCACTCTAAAATGAAATTCACTTACCTTTAAAGGTGCTCGTGCCAGGACTTTTAAAGGTGCAACATCTCTGATAGATGGAGTAAGTAAACACAATAGCAGATCTGCACCCATGCAAAGTTCTTACTCTTCTGTGCTGACAGATGTGATTTTGAATTGATTGAGTGTAGATGAGTCATTCTTACTGTTAAGAAGTGGTTGTTTAAGTGCTAAATGCTACCCAGTGTTTTTCAGAGAAAAGAGATTGAAATGGTTAAAGATGCCTTTTAGGAACCTCTTTTACACTACTTCTGTATTCGGAATATGCACTTACAAAGCTAAAACTTGGGGATTTTTTTTTTCTTTATTTCTGTTAAAATACAATTAAGAAGTTTTAAGGTGGTTAATGTGAGCTGTTGAGCTATACCCTTAATTAAGGAAATCTTTTTGCAATAGAATTGAAAAAATCTTCCTATTTAATGTTATATTCCTGCCATAGTTAAGCCTTTGAGGGTCTGGCTAATTTAATAATCATGTTCAAGGCAGCTTGATCTTCTGGTGTGGAAAGATAAATTGGCAGTAAATACATTTGTCCTGTGTACTTTAAAATCTCTTCCATCTTACAAGGAAGCAAAAAGGTATGTAAGCCAATATACTTTTTGTACATCTTTGATATATACACATTCTCGATATGTAAAAAAAGTATATCTCGGCTGATTGGGAAAATTATTGAAGTTTAATATTTTAGGGGTTTTTTTATAGGTTTGGGGTTTTTTGTTTGTTTTGTTTGGTTTTGTTTTTTGGTTTTTGGTTGGCTTTTTTTTTAAGAAATGTTGAAATATCCTTTATTTCTGAAAGAAAAATGAAATATAGGAGAAGTACTGGAGGGAATTATCTTACATGGTTGGCTACATGGCCTAATCTGATTTCGAATAGCATGTCACAATTACAGCACTTTGAAGACAGTTTGCTAATAGAGTGTAGCTCAATATGCTTTTATTTATTTATTTATTTATTAGTTTTAAGAAAAATAAAACATGGATTTTGGTGGCTTTTATTTTTTAATGCAGACCTGTGCTTAAGATCCCACTTCGTCAATATATAAAAATGGATACAAGCATAGGAGAGCATGTGTTCTTCAAATAATATTTTATGTGAATATATTTTAACCGTTATTCGAAAGTAGATTGCTGCTTTTCTTAGGAGATGCTGAAGTAGTTAAAAATAACTGTTTCTGTTCATGTCTGTTGCAGTTTCCAGCAAAAGAATGGTAGCTTGAAGTCTGAATAGAAATTTCATCGAAGTTGCCCTTTTTGGGTGTACCGTAGCACTCATTAGATCAATTTCTACATTTTTCATTGATTTTAAGGAGGATTTATTTCCTGTCCATTTAAATCAAAGGCTTTTCTCTCGTATTTCTGAGAATGCAAGTAAACTATACAGTCAATCTTTTTCATTCCTTTTGAACATTTCAGTGTCTTTGGCCTTAAATCTCACTCTGTTTGTAGGTTGTAATGTTTAGTCTGACCAGTAACAACACACCAAGTCAAATCACAATCCTAAATGCATAAAATTGTGATGTGAATTTTTTACAGGCTGTTGCCTAGAGTATGTGGAGAGCTTCATCTTTTTTTATTAGGATCATCAGTTCTTACAAGTATAATGTTTGTTTAATGCAATTCTTGCAGTTAGTGAATTGTCTTCTCTGGTGGAAGATGTACGTTACCACGTGCTTCTGGCACAGATTTACAGCAAAATGGAGAAGATTGATGAAGCCATTATTTCATTACAACAGGTAAAGAGGAAAACAAAAAAACCTATGAAAGCTTGCTATGTCCTCACTTTTATCCTAAATTCTGACCATATTTCTGTGAGTGAGGAAAATGCATACATGTTAGGAATAAAGCAACAGTGACTGCTGTGAAATGTAAAGAACATATGTTGTTGGAAAGTCTTAAGCTTTTTGTGAGCAGTGCTATCTAAATTTGACCTCAGAATGCAGACTTTTACTACATTTTTTTACTGTGCCTGTATTTGTGTGTGGAGCATCGCTATGGTGACAGCTAGGTTACGTATCTTTAGCTCCGCATTGAACACTCACAGAACAATCTAGAACAGCTTTCAATGGCTACCTGTCATCTTGTTGTACTGCTTTTTATTTTGAAAGCAATATATAAGACCTGTTCTTGTTTTGGTGGTATACTGGAGCTGAATATTGCCACTCAGACTGAGGCTTGAAAGAACTAAGTTGGATGCTAGAGATAATCCATTTAGAAGATGCTTTCTCAACACAAAGACTGAGCAAGAGGTTGGGTCATCACATGCTTTTCCATTATATTTCCAGTTTTGCAGAAACAGTAAACCTTGGTAGCATCATCTGATCAGCCAGAAAATTAAATTACGTAGATTGGTTAGAATGATAATTGTACATAGGAGTTAAAATCCTACTGGAATCGCTATTTAATCTGTTGTTCAAATCTTTCTTTGCTTTTCCTCATAATGTACTTTCAAAGTTGACATTTTTCCCTGCATTCTTCTACAGTAAATTTCACCAAAGCAGTCTATTTCTCTTACTCTTTACTTCTTTAGTTCTGTCAGGTTTCTCATATATCACACTTCAAAAACTTTAGTTTGTCTCTCTCCCCATTTTTCTTTTGTTGTTTTTGTTAGTTTCTTCAAAACTATCCTTTCTTGGACTTATTTTTGAAGTCTTTTCTTGCCACATCCATTTACACAAAACCACCTCTATTTTGATTATTTCAGCAAGACTTAACTGCTCGGTCATGTTGTTGCTGCCTCTTAGAGAGTTTTTTCCCCTTATTTTGCAGAGTGATGTTAGAAGTTCCTCCTATATTGTACTTTGTGTTTTAATTCTTCTTCCCTGCTAGGCAAAAAGGTAGGGGGGTGAGAAGCAGAAGAGTAATATTAGTGCTTCCTTCTCTTCAACTTGTGAACTTTTCTAAAAGGAGCCAAACACGCCTTCTGAGATTTTATTTCAGTGTTAAGATAGCTGCAAAACTGCTTGAGCAGAAAGAGGAATCCCTTGTGTGTTAATTGGTTAGAATTGCAGTTGAAATCAGAGAAAACCGGTCAGATATTATCAGAACCATGCTTCTGCTGGACTTTTCTTAATCCCGCTCTAAATGAAGGATCTCAAAATGAGATTTTAAAGGGGTTTTGGCTTTTTTTTTTTTTTTTTTCCTGAGTTTTCTGTGCTTACAGCAGTTAAGTACATACACCTTTTGGGCTGTGGCTTTTGAGTTTGAGGTCTCTTATATATACCTTATCAAAAGCTTGATTTTAAGAGAAGGAAAAAAAAAAGGCAAAAAGGTATGTAACACTTCGTTTGAATATCTTTGATGTGGAAATGTAGCTTGGAGACTTAAAAGAAGTCCTTAATAGGAACACACGGAGATGGTAAAATTTCTCGAAGCAGAACTGCACAGTTTGTGTGCAAAAGCATTGCTTTTCCCTTTAATAAAGTGGATTTTTTTCAGTGATGTCCTAGCATTTTTTATGATTACAGCTCTGCTAGAAGTTATGAACTGGAACATAACCATTTGGAATGAGGAAAAAGTTAATTATAAATGATGCAAGGAAGAGAAATACGGGGAAAATTTAGACCAATAAGAATGTGTCATCTTTATTCAATTGAATGTATTTGACCTAAGTATTCCTTAGATGGAATATTAAATAAGCTTGTTCATACTTCTTTTTTCTTCAAGTAGACAAGGGGTAAACTGGATCCATTCCAAGTTTTTGCTTTAATGTCCTGTTCATTACGTTTCACAAGTACTGTATCTATGATTATCTCAAAATTGTGTTCTCTAAAGTGTAGATTGTACATTACTGGGTCAGCATACAGTTGTCATAAAGAGTATTTTCAAAAAAGTGTACTGGGATTGCATCTTGGAAGTGTTGAAGAGTGTGCTGCTTTTCAGCCTGTTTCTAATGTGGGTTTTGGAGAAGCAGGGCAGTTTGCGGCAGGTTATCAAGGGAGAGAGATTGGGCTGATTTGTGCTTTTCTTGTTTTCATTGATATCTCCTACAGCAGAGACAATTTTACTCACTTTATTTTTTTGGAGGGGGTTCATCTATAGAATACGTAGTGTGCTTGTAGAACAATTTAAAAATTTAATAAAATCACTTCAAATTAGATAATATAAAATTGATTTGATTGAAAATTTTTGACTGTTCACTCTTTTCCCCACACCAGGCTCGGGAATTACAAGCCAGAGTGCTTAAACGGGCTCAGATAGAGCAGCTGGATGCAGTTCCTGCACAGAAACAGTTAGCGGCTGAAATTTGTGCTGAGATTGCAAAACATTCCACAGCCCAGCGAAACTATGAAAGAGCAATTAAATTTTACAAAGAAGCTCTTGTTCACTGTGAAACCGATAACAAGGTCAGTTCTCCCTCTGACTACTTTGCATTGTTTTCCCCTTCAGTTATATCTAGCAATACATTTTTCTAATTATCCACAGTGTAGAAGTGTATTTGCAATATTTATTCTTTATGATATACATAGAGCCTTTTTCTCCCCTGCATTGCTTATCATGATAAAATAATCATGTGTTCTGCTAATTTCTGTCTCTTTTACAATCTCCTGATTCAAGTGGTAGTCTGCACACACTCTGAGTTTTCCGTTAGAATATATATTGGACTTGTCTTCACGTACACCCAGTGTTGAGACTATTTCAGTGTTGCTTGTTGCCTGTCCTTTGGAATGAGGTATTAGTGATTATGGTCAGTCGAGACAATTTCTGTCTCTTTTTTATCTGTTTTAGAAGCTTTAGACTTTTATCTGGATTAGGATTTTAGTCACAAAATGTTTAATGGGTTTTTTTAGATTAAAATAGATATATATTTTTTGTCAAATTTCTATAATTTTTTTCTATATAAGTCTGTTTTATATTTAGGTGTATGTGAAGACTTCTTATTTTGCTGCCTCTTATTGCATAGCTGTCAGATTCACCAGCTGCTAAATTGTTGGCATATCACCTGGTTTTAATACTTCAACTCATGTGTTGTAGCTTTAGGAAGGACTTAGATTCTTAAAATCACAACTTAGCATCTTTGAGACAGGCTTTCCTCAAGGCAACATGTAAGAATGAGGAAAAAATAGATAAATCAGTTGGAACAGGAATAAAAATATCCTTAATGTCTTCAAAGAAACGTGACTTCCCTTTCTACCATTAAAAAGTGAGGAGACTGCCTGTCATCGTACAGGTACAGCTGTGGCTTCTGTTCTGTGCCATCCCACTAATTCAGTAATAAGGCCATAATCTACTTTTTTTCTTTCACACCAGTACTGAAATACCAGTATAGCACTTCCTTTCATTCTTGCTAAAATCATACTATTGAGAGATTCCCATTGTTACAAGATAGGCTGCGCGCTGACATTTGTGCTGAATATCTGCTAGATGCAGTTAGTGGCAATTCTGGCTTTAATTCTCTTTTGCTAGCAACAGAGAATACAATGACATCTTAGTAAATCTAGGAGTGAATTTCTGGTTAAGAACTTGTTCCCTGCTTGGAGTATTGAAAGCAAAATGCTTTTGGTTGCCCACAGCCAGTTTTAATTATAGAATCAGAGAATGGTTTGGGTTGGAAAGGACCTTGAGATCATCTAGTTCCAGCCCCTTGCTATGGGAAGGGACACCTCCACACTAGACCATGTCACCCAAGGTTCTGTCATCTCATATTTCTATAGTTTCAGTATCCCTTCATTTATAAGAACATTGCTGGTACAGGATATAATTGAATTCTTTCAGACTACTAAATATAAATTTGAGCTGTTAAACACCCACCTATTTCTTGATGTCCCAGAGTTTATTTTCTTTAAAATTATGTATGAAAGTATTGGAAATTCCCATGAAACTGTCTGTACTGTGTTTCATCAGAACAAATTCCTCTGTGTTCTAGCCGAAGTAACCCAAACCAGATCTGAAAAAATATCAGACACCTAAATGTGAAGAGATTGTAGTCCATGTCATAAAGGTTTTGGGTTGGGTTGTGTTGTTCTGGTTTACATAGTTAAATTTGGTAGTTAATACTTTACCTCATTTCTCTGACTAGATAAGAGCCAATGCAGTTTCCAGATGCAGACTTAAAGTGGATTACAGACTGCATCAAGGATATCATTTCAGAGTATCATTGTTGTTTGGGTTGGAGTTGAAAATTTAGAGACCGCTTCCAGTCACTAGAGTCTAGTATAGAAGACCATTGCAGCTGGCATTCTTCTCTTTCCTATGGCAGGAAGGGTTCCTTGACCAGCACACTGCTTTTCAGTCTTCCACTGTTGTGCATAAAAGAACAGTGGCTTGAAGAAAATATTCATAATTGAAATTCTTACAGCGTGCTGTCTCCATGTCACTTCAGTGCTTGCCCACCTGCCTTTCTCAGTTATATAGCAAATGTTTGAATACGTGAAGAACGGGAAGTAGGAAGAAAAAAGTTGTTAAATATTGTGAATGTAGCCTTCATATCCTTAATGGCATCTTCAAAATACTGTTTTGATTCAGAAGTGCTGTTTGTAAGTGTAACCAGAGAAAGAATTACTGTGCAATTATAAGTGCCTCATTTTTGAAAACAAAATCAAAACACCATGTAAAGTTAACCAGGAGTGACATTGCTCTAATGCTAATTTTGCTTTGTGTTTGGTTTAGCTCCCATTTGCTTCAATAGGAGCTTGATTTAATCTGTGGTAACTCTTGTGTTTATAAACTTTCCCATGGCAATTTATTCAGAATAGTCTACAATGGAACTTTAGCCTTAAAGATGCGTGCTTATGTACATTTCAGGTTATTAATATTTATTCTGAGGTTGCTTCAGAAATGAATCCACACAGAGAGTCTTAAATGCAAATGAGAAAATGAAATGCAAATAAGAAAACGGTTTCTGCTGGAATTTGCTTAGACTCCAGAACTAATTTGTGAATGTTGATGAGGTATTTGCTTCCGCCAGGGAATTGAAAACTACTTGCATTTACATTTTTTTTCCAATAAAATTATTCTTACCAAAATAATGTAGTTTTCAGGGCAAATCTATCTGAGCAGCTTTGTATTAATGTACCTCCAGAATTTCCATCTGAAGAAGAAAAGTTTTGTCTGTTTTAAAGGTGAGGGTCTGGAAATGAATTTACTTGACCAAGAGCCCACAGGGAGCAACAGAGAGAGCTCTCACTTTAGAAGAGAAATAAGTTTTCCCTGAGGCTCTGAAGTCACAGAAGTGAACCGGCTTTCTTCATCTTTGAATTACTTATAGTTGAATATTTTAATATACAGGCAATGTTGGAACTTGCACGTTTGTATCTTGCACAAGATGATACTGATGCCTGCCAACATCAGTGTTCCTTACTACTGAAGAACGACCAAGATAATGAAGCGGCAACAATGGTATGTGCTATTATACTAATCCTGTATCAGAAGTTTAATTTTAAAGTTTGTGTGTCTGCAATGTGATGGATCCATGAAATGCTACTTTTAAGAAAGCCTGCAGCTTCTGATTTCAAGAAACATGAAAAATCCATTGCAACAAAATGTTTTTCTATTTATGCTGGGTAATCATTCAGTATGTTTCTAGCAATCACAGCCCTTCTTCTGTCTTGATAGCACAGTAATACTAAAGCAAATGTCTAAGAAAACTTCCAGAAGACAAGAACTATGTACTTAAGATGGTTTTACATTCTGATACAATAATAGGTAATCATATTCCTCCTTAAGCATTTTTAATCACAGCTGCAGATTCTCTGTCCAGGATTTGCATACTTGTCTGCTTAAGAGACTGCTCAATAGGCTGAGCAACTTTTGCTTTAATACATTAGAAGCAAAATTATTTTAAGATGGGAATAATTTTAATTTCTTACAGCAGTCCAACATCTTGAATTTATCCCAGTAGTGTGCAAGAACAGGGATAATAGCACTCAATATTTTTTATTAAATCTACTCTTTACTAACTACCTCTCAGTGGAGAGAATCACCCATTTATTTAAAACATTTGTTTTACTTCCAATACTGAAGTAGTTGTCATGTTTCTTTCTCCCTAACTTTAAACAAATTTTGCTTTTCAATGTGCTTAATCTGCACATAATAATGAAATTATTATTATAAGAAAATAGAAGTAAAACTATACAAGTAAAACCAAACATATTTGGAAGCTACACCAAAATGTTTAATTCTCTTTTGGTTTCTACCTTAAGTGAAAATTTGAAACATGAGCCTGTACCTGCTCATTGTTATCCTCTCTGTCTACCTAGGGAGAGTGTTTATTTTCCAGAAAGTAATGAAAAATCCAACTCATTTTACCTCTTGCATAATTCCTGCAGCACTTTAAAGCTGTATTTTCAGCTTCCCACTTTTGCAGAACTGAAGTTTATTATAAATGACAATTGGTAATATTTTGGTTTGTTTTCTCTAAATTGGTCCATGTTGTAGATGATGGCTGATCTCATGTTCAGGAAGCAAGATTATGAACAAGCTGTCTTTCATTTCCAGCAGCTCCTAGAACGCAAGCCAGGTGAATATTTAGCAGTGATATTTTTAATTCTTTCTGATACATAGTTCTAATATATCGAAGGATAAGTATCTAAAAATACTTTGATTAAAATGAAATCTGCTATTTATAATGCTATAGATCCTATAAACAGAGACCATTACTGTATGTAAAAACATAAAGCTATTTTAAGGGAAGCTGAAAAATTTATTGCATGTACAGTAATTTACTTTGCTGCAATATAACGTGCATTGTTTACCTCAAGCCAAATATAGCTAGGGTGATACATACTTGTAACTGTAAAGCACTTGCTTTTGTGTTCAAGATGTCAAGTGAATGAGTGCAAAGCTAGCTTTTTATTTCAAATTAATAAAGGAAACTTTGCTAGATGAATTTGGAATTCCTATAATAAAGTTGCTCTTAGCAATTTGCAGATTGTGACCAGAGAGAAAGCTACTAAAGCCTAATAAACGGTACTACAATGAAGGTAAACCTTTCTAGAGGACTTTGTGAAAGAAGTCGTAAGAGCACAGCAAATGTTTGAGTGCTTTTGAAAGTGAAGTACAATTATACTTATCTTTATAAAGGTTTTCATAGAAATATCTCAAGTATCACTTGATATCTTCATTCTTGTATCTGTGGTTGCTGTGTAATATGCTTTATGTAATACACCATACATATTTTTTGTACGTGAAGAAAAGGCAGGCTCTTTATTTCTTAAGCTATTCATATAGCAAATACCTAGGATCACAATGTTCTGATTATCTGTATATTTAGATAACTATGCAACCCTCTCACGATTAATTGATCTCTTAAGAAGAGCTGGAAAACTAGAAGAAGTCCCAAGATTTCTGTTAATGGCTGAAAAACATTCTTCCAGAACAAAGCTTGAACCAGGATTTCACTACTGCAAAGGACTGTATCTTTGGTACTTACAATTATAATTAATATAAGGTTTATTTACCCGTGATAAGGTTTATTTATCCATTATCATTCAACGATATATAGAGAGAGTGTGATAAGTAAATGATAGGCAGTATAGCACTACTTTCTTATTTATTTAAGGTGCTGGGACTTCAGGAAAGTCTCTTCTCTTCTGAAATACTTTCCAGTTAGCTCCTCTTTAAAATGAAGCTATCTGATCTGTCTCACATGCATCTTTCATATTTCCTCTTTGTTAAAATGGAGGGATATTCTTGCTGGGTCAATAATACATTACTTATTTTCAAATTTTAGAATTTATCAGACTGGTTTTTGCCTGCAAAACCAAGCTCCTAACAATAGTATGTGTGCTTTTTGAGCCTTGCGTTGTCAGTGTGTGCAAGTGTGTAAACTGTTTTATAGATACTTGGGATTCTTTGTGGGATTCGAGGCAGGAAATTTTACTTGCCCATCTTTAAATATTTTCATTAACTGTGTAGGTATACAGGTGAACCAAATGATGCACTCCGGCATTTTAATAAAGCTCGAAAGGACAGTGACTGGGGACAGAATGCAGTCTACAACATGATTGAAATTTGTTTGAACCCAGATAATGAAACTGTGGGTGGTGAAGTCTTTGAAAATCTGGATGCTGACATAGGGTAAGCGAATACAATAAGTACTGCTTGGGTTCTTCAGACATCCCTTTTCTCTGCTTCTCCTTAATAATATGCCTTAAATTAAATTGCTAGAAGTTTGAGCTTATCTAATGCTTCAGATATTCTACTTAAGGCTTTGTGAAAGCCCATTCTAGGCTGTAATAAATCAGTCTCAAACAGAAATTACAGATTTTTATCTGGAATCCTGGTCACTTTCAGTGTGAAAACCAGCTTGTTAGGTTGGAACTGCTGTGGTTACAGAAGAGAATTAATGTAGAATGCCTGTGTGACAAAACTGCCTTGTTCAAAATGGCATGCCTTCAGCATGGAATCAATACTAACTTGTAATTAATTTAGTGTATATTAAAAAAATAAGCTTTTACCAAACACTTTCTTTCCTACAACAGCAATTCAACAGAGAAGCAGGAGTCTGTGCAGTTGGCTGTAAGAACAGCAGAAAATCTTCTGAAGGAACTCAAGCCTCAGACCATTCAGGGTCACATTCAACTGCGAATCATGGAGAATTACTGCCTCATGGCAACCAAACAGAAATCAAACGTTGAACGAGCACTGAACACTTTCACTGAAATAGTAGTGGCTGAGGTTAGTAACCTGTATCATTTCCTCAGTCTTTTCTTTCACAATACAGTTTTTTTTTAACTAGTCTTGCAGTTTGTGTTCAAGAGTAGTGCAATTCATTCTAAGGATTTTTTTTTTCCTTATTAAAGAATATTTTATATAAAATTTCGAAAGGAAACCAAACTCATGCTGAAATAACAGTGTCTTTTAGAAGTTTACCATTGGATTGCAAATTTATAACTCAATGCTAATATTGCCAGTTACTAAAATGTGAATAGGCTGCTTGGTTTGAGTTGCTGGGTTGCTTTTTAATTCCCAGTCATGCCAGCACGGTGTCTGATGATATAAATTGATATAGTACCCTCATTTTGTAACCAGAAACAATTAAATATAAGATGCCTTCATGTACTTCATGGCAACTTGGCATAATTTAGATTCCAGTGCAAGATTATCCATCTGCTTAAAATTCGTCCTTACAATGGAAATCTTCATTATTTTACAGTTTGCTGTAATAATTAACTTTAGGATTAATGGATGCTGTTGTTATCAGCGCCTTTCCACAAATTTTATTTAAGCATTTTCAGACACATTTAGTCTGTAGCAATGCCAAGAAATACTTAAGTTACTACTGCCCATTGACTGGGTGCTAAACTGCTCCTTGGCTGAGGTGAGCATGCTGATGCTTATCTTGTGTGTAAAGCAGTTCTGAGAATCACAGAGTGTCCCTCTGTCTCCAGTGCTGGCTTCTGAGTCCTGCTCAGTATTGATCTGAGGTTCTTTGAATATTGAATGCTTTTCACATGGTGCTCCAATTCCAGCAAGAAGAATGCTCTAGTCTATTTATTTTTCTCTCCAGGGTCACATAAACCACACTGTTTTAATCTTCTAAGATTTCAGAGGTTATTGATCCATGCCAGGTGTGACTATTGAGGGAGAGGGGAGATGAGCTGATCATTATGTAGAAGAGGGCCTTTTGGTGGGGTCTTTTTTATAATTTTATTTTCTATAAACCATTATGGCAAGCCTGTTTTACAGCACAACCCTACAAAGAAGTGTAGGTGCAGAATCTGACATTGAGCCAGGAAGGCAGGGAAAAAGAAAGAAACTTCTTAAGTTAGCTGCTGATAGAGCTACTCTGCACATTTAGGACGTAGTTTTGGGATGCAAGCCCCATTCTCATCTATACCCCATGCTAATAAGGGCAGGATTTTAAAAATCAATTTTGCTCCTGTATTTCTTATTACTTTCCTGTGGCTCTTGCATAGAATGGTGGCTTCTAAAAATCCTGTTCATTTTACGTAGGTTTTGGATACAGGCAGTTTAGACTTACATTTTTAGGAGCTGTAAACCTAATAATACGAAACAGTGTCCCTGTTACTGACATTTGACAGGCACTTCTGAAAGTAGAAAATACCACTTGTATTGTAAGTTCAGGTGAGTTTCTATCTGAAGTATTTATTATGTATCAAAAGGATAGGTCATAGTGATATGAGAATGTTTATTGTTGAGATGAAGCGCCTGTGGATGCTTTCAACATTTCCTGAGCCTGAAGAAGATAATTTTTTGCCCAAATTATTTTCAGCATGTTAAATATTTAACCTGGTGGTTATCATGGTTAGTCTTACAGAAATAATCATAGAACTAGATGGAAAACCTTTTTATAAGGTTGGATGCTCTATCTTTATTTCCTGAGATTTAGCTTTTAGTTTAGTTTTTAGATATCTGGTGAAAATCTTACTAAAAAAGAAAAACTAAATAAATTTTATAAGCAAAGTAAAAGCACCAAGCAGTCACTGCTTTTTATTGCAGAAGGATCATATACCAGCACTTTTGGGAATGGCCACAGCCTACATGATCTTGAAACAGACTCCACGAGCCAGAAATCAGTTAAAACGAATTTCAAAAATGAGCTGGAATCCCATTGATGCAGAGGAGTTTGAAAAGAGTTGGCTTCTGCTTGCAGATATATATATTCAATCTGCAAAATACGATATGGCAGGTGAATTACTAAAGCGATGCCTTCGTCATAACAGGGTAAGTGCACATTTAAAGTAACCTTAGTAACCACCTGTTTTAATTCAGCTCTTTTTCCCCTGAAGCATGATTCCAAAATACATTTCTTTTTCCAGTTGCGTGGTATTTCACTTAATAAGGAGAAGTAGACCAAAACAAGCCAGGAAAACAGCAACTTCACACTGGCGGATAGTAAACAAACCTGTGAATGCTGCTTAGTCTTTTTTGTTCTTATTCTATAGTAACTTCTGCAAGTTTTAGCTGTGGGGACACTAGAAGCTTAAGATGTGTATGGAATGTCAGAGATGCACTTTACTAAGCCTCGCAAAGCTGATAAAGATACAGCCGTGTAAATTTTGGGGACTATGGGAGCAGACACAGATCTCAGCTCTTGTGCTGATTTCTCATAATCACATTTTTTCATCTATACACTTCAGTTTCCCTCACATGAGGCACATCCAGTAGTTCTATAGATGCTATGTTGGAGGTTCAGGGTAGTGTTTATAGTGCACAGATTTGGTTTGGAGAAGGATCTGATTCTGTATATTTCTTGTTTGAATTCATTAGGATAGAAGATAAGGTTTGTTACTCTGTCTCATTTTCACAGCCTCCTTGAGAGCTAGGCTTTTTTGAACCTTTGTTCTTTTTATTTCTAAATATAAAATTAAGAGGCAGCTACAACAGTTCTTGATATAATGCTGTCAGGTACTGCTGCAGAGATGCCCCTTAAAATAGGATGTACTCCATTTCATTTGTACAGAAAATGATTTTGAATTTTAATTAAGAAAAAACTCTACCTTAGGGTCTGTTACACACTCGTCCAGATCACCAAGGGAAGTTGCAAAATCCATACTACTGGGGGATAAACATGAGTCATCTCCAAACTAAGACACATTCGAAATAGATGGTCTGTTGAGTGGGTATATACCACAAATGAGACTTTGTTGCAGAAATTTCCAGGCAGCTCTAAAAACACAGCTTGCCGTGGAATTTGTTTTCTTCTAAGAAGTTTGAGTCCCAGGAGGAACCTAGAAAAACAAGCTGTGTTTGATAGGAAGGAGATTGGCAAAATACAAGTCAGCAACTCCAGTTCCTTAACAAAACAGCACAGTAAAAATACTGACTTTTCTCCAGTTTGCATGCAAAGCAGCTAAGCAGGAATTGCACTATATATGTTTAACATTTTGTATCTTAAAATATCTTTTTAATTCACAAAACAATATTTTGCATTTTATTCTCCAATGTGGACAATATTATTTGATTGAGAAAACATATTATTGTGATTAATTAGTTTTTAGGATTGTTTTTAGCAGTCAGAATTGGATGATCCAGAAGGACCTGGACATGCTTGTAAAGTGGGCTTATACCAACCTGATGAAGTTTAACCATGCCAAGTGCAAGGTCCTACAGCTGGATCAGAGCAGTCCCAGGCACAGCTCCAGGTTGGGCAGAGAAGAGATTCAGAGCAGCCCTGCAGAGAAGGACTTGGGGGTGTTGGTTGATGAGAAAATGAACATGAGGCGGCAGTGTGTGCTTGCAGCCCAGAAAGCCAACTGTATCCTGGGCTGTATCAAAAGGAGCGTGACCAGCAGGTCGAGGGAATTGATCCTGCCCCTCTACTTGGCTCTTCTGAGACCTGGAGTATTGTGTGCAGTTCTGGTGTCCTCATCAGAAAAAGGACATGGAACTGATGGAACAAGTCCAGAGGAGGGTCACAAGGATGATCATGGGACTGGAGCACCTCCGATTCGAAGATAGGATGAGAAAGTTGGGGCTGTTCAGCCTGAAGAAGAGAAGGCTGCGTGGAGACCTCATAGCAGCATTCCAGTATCTGAAGGGGGGGCTATAGGGATGCTGGGGATGGACTGTTCATTAGGGACTGTAGTGATAGGACAAGGGGTAACGGGTTCAAACTTAAATGGGGGAAGTTTAGATTGGATCTGAGGAAGAAATTCTTTGCTGTAAGGGTGGTGAGGCACTGGAATGGGTTGCCCAGGGAAGTTGTGAATCCTCCATCCCTGGTGGCGTTCAAGGCCGGGTTGGACGTAGCCTTGGGTGGTGTGCTTTAGTGTGAGGTGTCCCTGCCCATGGCAGGGGGGTTGGAACTAGATGATCTTAAGGTCCTTTCCAACCCTTACTATTCTATGATTCTATGATTCTATTCTATATATACACACACAATTTAAGTAAATAGGTTGAGTAAAAGCTTCTTTATAAAAGCATAATATCTGATAATATGAGTTTGGTTTTATTTTAAGACTTAATTTTGATTAGTGAGATCCCAGTGAGCAAACTGTTTCTGTGAAATTGGAGTTTCTTCTTGATTTTGTACTTTTTGTTTGTCACAAATGACAAGGGGAGTATTTTTTATCCTTATCTTCCAGGCATTCCTTTTTCTTCAAGTGGAAAATTGTAATATGAGACAGTTTTCAGAAATAAGGCTACGAAAATACCCTTTTCAGAAAACATGAAACAAGCAATATATGTGGAAGATACAATTTGGACTTGAAATGTTGCTGCTGTAGGGTTATTATTAACTGAAAGAAGTATCTACAGGGTTCCTGGAGGCTCTAAACTTCTTTGAAGGAATAATTGCAGTGTCCTCTGTGGTGAACTCTGCACTTGATTTGGTGTAACATAGGAAGTCACTGTGCATAATTCCATATAGCTGGTTTGTATTACAGATGTCTTAAATCAAGACTGTTGTCATCAAAGTTAGCACAAGTATCACTTATGCTTTCACGTTGTGCATATTTGAAGTTTTTGAGCAATCGGTGGTGTTATAGGTAATCTTACCTAAATAAAATTTGGAATGAATATTTATATTTTGCAGTCATGCTGCAAGGCTTATGAATACATGGGATATATAATGGAGAAGGAACAAGCATATAAGGATGCAGCAATGAATTACGAGATGGCCTGGAAATATGGAAATCAAATGAATCCAACAATAGGTATGTATACATAACCTATAAGCATGATTTCAGGCATTACAGTAAGAATGAAACAGCTGCCTTTTACTGGAAAGACTGCTTTTATTTTTCCATATAGCATCACTGGTTTTCCTCACATAAAATCCACAGATGTTTAAAGGTGTAGTTAACAGTCGTTGGGAATGTCCCCATGGCAAGACGTAGCAGCTTTATGATACTTCAGAAGTTTCTGGTTTTGTACAAGGTTTGGTCTGAAAGAGTTTAGTTTGGTTTTTCTGAACATCTTTATAAATACAGTGTTAAATTTTAATAATGTATTTATAGTAATGCAGTATGAACTGTCTACTATAGTAGAGAACCTTTTATATATAACCCAATATATATCTGATAGTGGCAGATCATCAATTTATTTACTTCATTTTGATAATCAGACAAATTATTTATATGGGTTTTATTTGCATGAGTAAGGATTTTAAAAATAAAATATTTAAATGTGTTTAACTATGTTTTAAAAAAGATGATTAATTGAAAACTTGGGATACTATTACAGTTCCAATTTGAATGGTTAATTCAAGTCTGCACTAAACTGTTATGTTTTTAGAATTGTTTTAATGTAGGAAACCCTTTGAGAAATGGACCCATAGGATGAAATGCCCTTTCTTATTCAACACCTATAGACTGTCTGTAGGTCCCATTGCTGGTGGTTTACAAAAATTCTGATCCAGGTTTTGGGCCATATTTATGGCCCCTCAGAAATGTGTGTTTCTTGTAGTCTTTAATCTGTGGTCTTTTTTTGTGACAGTAGTTTTTTTTAGTGTTAGGATGAGATAGCCTTTGGCGTGAACTGGAAAAACAGTGTTTTTTTAACAAGCTTGTTAAGTGTTATGTATATGAAATGCCACACATTTTGTTTCCTTAACTGTAACTCCTGAATGCTGCAGTGGTTTCATTCATAATTAATCAACAATCATAATATATAGAAAGTAGTGTTTTATTAATGTAACCATATGTTTTGTGGTTTAGCTCCTGCTTTTATAACACACTTAAAGATATAAAATGCATATGCAAAGATGAATTGCCAAAATGTGTTACCCTATGTAGTATGAATCAAAAAATCAGGAGGGTCAAGGCAGAATAAAGACTCAGATCTCAGTAATAAAAATGACTCTTAGAAATCTGACTTAGGTTATGCAGGAAAATCTCAGATATCTTAAGTATGAGTTTGGATGCAGTGATTTTACTAGTTGTTCCTGCTCCTGTAGACTGACACATGGATGTCTTGGTTTAGATATTACAGTTCTTGATCAAATCAAACGTATTAGAAAGAGGAAGTTTTAACAGTAAGAAGGTGTGGTTTGGGTATTTTTTTAGTTTAAAAAGAACATATATAAAGGCTTTGAAACCCTCCAGAAAGTAGGAATTGAATAAATTACAAAATCATTTGGTGTCTAGACAGGAGAATGCCTTAGTGAAGTTAAACTGTGGAACAGTCTTGCATACAGAAAGAGTGTGATATTGAAGGTACTACATATACATTGTTTTCTAGTTTACATGCAACATTGTGAGAATTGCCATGTCTGAAAACTAAAATGGTTAAAGCAGCACAAACTGCATCTGGCAATTAAAACTGTATATACTGGTATCAGATCCCCCCATAATCATTTGCTAGTGAGAATAAGTTCATAAATGAAATACTTAAAAATACAAGTTTCGGAAACTGCATTTTTTCCGCAGTGCTGATCTCAGTCCTGGTGATATACTTGAGCTGCATTTTTCATGTTGGAAGTATCAGCCTGACATGTTGCTATGCAACTTAGCTGTATGACTTTTTTTCAGTTGTCCTCTGACAGTGGAACAGAATAGCATTTTAATTCCCTAGTTTGTTATTGCTATCCTGACTTGGGGTTTTTTTGTCCTTTAATAATGGAATTGCCTTTGCAGAGACAGTGTATTGTAGGTCACAGTGAGAAACTCTGTTGGGTACCATAGTAATTGAGAGAGGGCAACCATTATGTATTGTCTGTCGTAACACATGCTCTCCAGAATAATGTCTCCTTTTGATCCAGACATAACTACCAGTGTGTAAAGGACTCTTACTTAATACTTGAAGTGACTTTCAGTGGAAATTTTGATCTTTACAAGTTTAGGAGAGAGAATAGTAGCAAAGAAACGTACTAACTTGAGAAACACACAGTGACCAAAATTAATTTGGACGTGATCTTTTCATTATTCAGCACAGAATTGTCACCCCTTTTATTTCCCTCTTTTTACTTACAGGATACAAGCTGGCTTTCAATTACCTGAAAGGAAAGAGATATGTTGATGCAATCGATATTTGTCATAAGGTAGGATTTGTGTATGTACTTGGTATTCTGTCTACTGTGGCAACATTCTCTTACATATTGGTCCTTATTTTGTTGAGTTTAAATTTCCAAAATATATGACAGTGTTCAAAAAAACACCTAATTCATTAAGAGGGATTAAATTAATATCCTCTACGTAATCTGAGCTCCCTGGCCACCAGGTAAATAAAAGATAAAGCAGCTGGCTATCATATGCAAAAGCATATTCAAATGGTAGCACCTCCTTTTTGCCCTCTGCTTGCAACTTGGTAAATCCATACAGAATTATAGCTGAAGGTGTTAATCAAATGTTAACATTAGAAGACACTGTTAAAAAGTGACTTCCAGCATTATCTTTGTATGGTACAAACATAAATAGAGCAGATGCACAGTAAGAGGAAGGGGTACTATTACATTCCGGATTAATAATTATTAGTAACAAAATAAATTATATTTGCTCTTTGCAGGGTGTGGGGGAATGAAGATAACTAGAAAGGACAAGTTGGATGGAAGGATAAGGGAGAGGAGGGAACTGAAGTGCAAGAAGATGAAGTGGATAGAATATAGTGAAGGAACCTGAGGGAGTAAAAACATGAGAGCGGTTTATCATTGCAGAGAAAGTATACTTAAAATATACTGGAAATGTCTCCAGATGTCACTGTTCTGAATGCATGCGTTTCAAGCCACCCAGAGGCTTTATTCCCTTGGCTCATGTCTTTCACACCGAAGTGACAGGGCAGTGTGAAAGGGAAGCAAGGCATCTTTGATAAAGCTGTTCTTGACCTCCATACATGGGAGTCTCTAGCTACAGTTAAATATTTATGGATTCTTCAGGCAAACTGTTACACTGTTATTTTAGTTCTAAAATGTGTAAGCTCTGTGATGAGTGGGATAACCAAGCGCTATTCTTTCTTTTTAGACACATAACTTTTGGGTTTTTTTGTCTTTTGACAGGTCCTTGAAGCACATCCAAACTATCCAAAGATCAGAAAGGAAATTCTTGACAAGGCCCGCGCATCACTAAGAACATGAGTTATTTCTTTTTTTTATGGTTTATGGACTTGTTTAATCTGGCTTCAAGAATTATGAATGAAATACTGCAGTGACAGAGACTGTATCTGCACAAAAGCATTGTGAATATGATTAACTTAATTACACCAGAGATCTGGATGATTTCCAGACAAAATCTGTAGCCCTGACAGAAATTATTTTCATTCAGGAGCGAACACTGCTTACATGTGTGCTATGTAAAGTGTCATCCACAATTGTGAAAATGTTTTAAAGCATAGAACTGTTTTTTGTCTGTTTGAAATAGGATAAGTTACTGTTCTGACGTCTATCTAATGCAGGTACATTGTTAAGATGCTGGATGTCAGTTTATGTATACCATTTATTGATGCTTATAGTGTAATCTTTATTACTACAAGTATATTTCTAAAGTATAGGGGTTTATTTTTCATATATTATAAACACATTTTATTTCATAATCTTGAAAAAAACAGCTATGTGCATTGTTCTCAATGAAACTTACATTTTTAATGAACACATAATATTTAAAATTAAGTTCTTATGTAAATATTCAGTAAAGGCTTTTATAGATCATGCAAGTCTTACACAGAATTTATTTTCTAATCAGGCTGTCTGTTCCGTAAGGAGAAATGTTTGAAATCTTTAATTTGGGGTGTTTAGTCTTTCAAAATTGTATGTATAGACAGCACAGTAATATGTGCAGAAGTTAGCACTCATTTAATTCATACGAAACACCTCTCTGGAGAAATAATTTTGATTACATAAGCTCATAGAATGGTTAGGGTTGGAAAGCACCTCATGATCATCTAGTTCCAACCCCCCTGCCATGGGCAGGGACACCTCACACTACACCATATCACCCAAGGCTCTATCCAGCCTGGCGCTGAACACCGCCAGGAATAGAGCATTCACAGCTTCCCTGGGCAACCCATCCCAGTGCCTCACCACCCTCACAGTAAAAAACTTCCTTCTAATATCTAATCTAGACTTCCCCTGTTTAAGTTTGAACCCCTTAGCACTTGTCTTGACCACTGCAGTCCCTAATGAGGAGTCCCTCCGCAGCATCCTTATAGCCCCCTTTCAGATACTGGAAGGCTGCTTTGAGGTCTCCACGCAGCCTTCTCTTCTCCAGGCTGTACTGCCCCAACTTTCTCATCCTATCTTCAAATGGGAGGTGCTCCAGTCCCATGATCATCCTTGTGGCCCTCCTCTGGACTTGTTCCAACAGTTTCATGTCCCTTTTATGTTGAAGACACCAGAACTGCACACAGTACTCCAAATGAGGTCTCAGGAGAGCAGAGTAGATGGGCAGGATCACCTCCCTCGACCTGCTGGTCACACTCCTTTTGATACAGCCCAGGATACAGTTGGCTTTCTGGGCTG
>JAOEHY010011084.1:0-15810 GCA_025447955.1 Psilopsiagon aurifrons | reverse complement strand
GGAGCACCTCCCGTATGAAGATAGGATGAGAAAGTTGGGGCTGTTCAGCCTGGAGAAGAGAAGGCTGCGTGGAGACCGCAGTGCAGCCTTCCAGAATCTGAAGGGGGCCTATAGGGATGCTGAGGAAGGACTCTTCATTAGGGACTGCAGTGACAGGACAAGGAGTAACGCGTTCACACTTAAACAGGGGAAGTTTAGATTGGATATGAGAAAGAAATTCTTTACTGTGAGGGTGGTGAGGCACTGGAAGGGGTTGCCCAGGGAAGCTGTGAATGCTCCATCGCTGCCAGTGCTCAAGGCCCGCTTGGACATAGTCTTAGGTGATATGGTTTGGTGGGGGGTGTCTCTGCCCATGGCAAGGGGGTTGGAAGTAGATGATCTTAAGGTCCTTTCCAATCCTAACTATTCTATGATTCTATATCCAAAATATTGGCATCTATACCAAGGACATCGAAACTCAAACATAAATATCCTGTTATTTCTTCTGTTTTCCATTTGTTGAGAGCAGCAACATGATTTGACCTGTCACAAGTACATGGAAAGACTACACTAGATTTGTTTTTCTGTACAATTACAGGATGTAAGACATCAGGCCACAGCCAACACAAATTTTCAAAAGCAAAGAAGATTCTAACTTATGATTAAGACAGAAGGCACCATCCATTTTCCAAAAGGAGACCAACTGAATGAGTCAATTATCCTGGGATGCCAAATTTTACTGCTTTGTAAATATGAAATTAAAGAAAAAAAAGTAGCATCAAGTCATTATCACAGTACTTTTTTATTACTAAAATTGGAATGCTGTCATGTCAGCTAATGACAATAAATGTATTTTGCATTTCAAGGTTAATAAAACAGTTCTATTCTTATAGCAAACATGACCATGCTGAGTTGCTGCCAAAACATTCCTGTGACTAGTGATCAGAAGCAGAGGCCAAATCCTTCAACACTATACTGTATGAGATGAAGGACAAAGGACTATATACCAAAAAACAAATCTAAGTGAACACAAACTTTGTTTATCACAAGTAACACTTGCTGGGTGCTTCACACCTATTATTTTCAGCCATTACTATCCCTACCCAAACTCATTTAGTGCTTGAGTTTCTCTCATGTAAGGAAAAAAAAAAATACATCATTTAAAACACAATCCTAATAACAAGCGTAATAATCACAAGCAAACCTGCAACAGACCTTCAATCATAAATAGGATGGTCTAAGAAAGGAACTGTAAGAAAACAAAACAAAAACTAAGGCACAAACACTACTTAGAGGATGATGACATATCAAGGGGGTCATAAAGCTGGCCACAAAGATTCCCTCATCCTATTTATCCAGAGTTAATCCAAGCCAGACTCACTTTTTCTCCTTGTCAGTCATTTGCAATAACCAATACCTTTCCTAAGTGACAAAATTACCTGTTAAGTACATGTATATATGCTTCATGTATATATGCACGCTGTTGAATACCACTGCGTGATGGTTAAGATTTTTTTAAGTCCTACATGCTTGGAGGTTGTTTACAGTACCCTTAGTACACAGTGTAAAAATAGCACATGCTTAATTGAAGTCTAACTTTGTCTGAAACTATGAAGGCTACCTGCATGAAATACCCGTATCAAGTTTTATTAATTCCTAATTCTATTTCATAAATGTACACTCATAACATTGCTACAGGCATACATGATTTCTTTCAGGTAGAATTTTTTCTTCTGGAGAAGAAGAACCTGCAAGAAATGATGTATACATGTAGTAATGTTACAATCACAGGAGAACCAAATCTTTAGGTTTTGGGGTTGGGTTTTTTTGTAGAAAATAAAGAACTGTCATTAATCGAGCATTTGTTGGCTAGTGTACAGAAAAGTAATACATGCTCTTGAGGCAAGTGCTGTGTTATTATTTTCTTATAAAGGTTGTTAGAAGTTTCTTTTAAAGTTGAAGCTTGTTCTCTATATAGTTGAGGTGGACTAAAATAGCATTTAAGCTAACTGAAATCATTAATACTTCCAGTTGATGCATAGCTGAATTCATCCAAGGAAGCATTTAAGTTTCTTAAAATACACCCCATCTAGTGCCCCGTATTTCAACAGTTCTAATTCTGTACTTACTAGAATAAACCAGGCAGATCTCAGTCACCAAAGTTTCACTAGCAATCTAACTAGATAAATAGATCTGTCATTTCTTTTGTAATCAACTCTGAAAATGCTACTTTTGTATCTTCTTCCAAAAATAATCAATGAATTACATGTATCATTCCTGAAAGACTCCTACTACACAAGAATAATTCAAGCCCATTATTTGAGGCAAGCCACCATCAGAAAAGACTGTGACTTTCCAACACTCTACTCGTTAAGCCACATTTTCAGATCTCATAATAGATACCTGACACACTGATTACTGATCTCTAATAGGTGACACCACCACTAGAGAGCTCACAAATTTCATGTATTCGATTTCCCCCAATGTAGCTTCAGCGTAAATGCAGAGAAGTATATTTTTACTCAGAAATACATCTTTTAAAAGCTAACAAATATCTGAAAGAAAACCGCATAATGTTATGTGAAAAGCTATTTAGTATTTGCATTAGACTCTTGCAACCAGTCAACAGTGAAACACAGCCAAAACCCAAACACATATGCAGTAGCCCACAACCGAAGACTGCATTAAAAAAAACAAATAACCCCACCAAAAAACCAAAGATGCAACACTACATAAGGCATTTTCACTAGGAGGGTTGACAGAATAGAAAACATTTACTGATAGTCTTACTACAGTTTAATCAGCGGATCCGAATCTTACAATGTAATTAAAAAGCTTTCAGAAGCCAACATCTCCTTGACCTCAAATCCATTTGTAAGCAGGACCACAACTAAAATGTCGTCAAGCTTTTCCTCCTAAGAGCGGTGACAGAATCCTGCAAGGAGAGGCCATACGGCCACGGGTACTCCCAACGCAGGAAGGAACTCCGGAGCTCGCTGAAGGTCATGCCGCCACGGCACCGGCAGCCACAGCCATCGTGCGCAGCCAAAGCCTAGCATCTGACTCCTATCTAAGCACACATATTAGACGCATAAAGCTTAATGTACTACCAATCTATGTTACCACCGTGAAAAGAGCTCCGTCAGCTGCCACACACGAAGGGAACAAGAATTCTTTATGCAGGCACGGCGCAGCAGATTTCCCCAGGGGAGCCTGGGTGGTGCCGCGGCCCAGCGGGGAACGGCGCCGAGGGAAAGCGGCTGGAGGACGCAGCACCGAAGGGGTTAACGCATGTGGCAGAGAGGCAGCAGTACGCTACCTCACCCCTGGGGCTAGAGAGCTACCCGCCGAGCACCTCTTACCCGCCCCGCGCTTCCTCCGACGCTCCTCCTCCCCGCCGCTGCCCGAAGCCGACGGGCGGCAGCCCCGCATGTAATAAATCAGCGACTGAGGAAGGACGCCGATGGCTTCCGCCCGACTCCAGCCCCCGAACTACAGCCCCCAGCTCGCCGCGCGGCTCCGAGGGGCCGCCCGCCCTCGGAGCCCCACAATGCGCCGGGCCGCTTGGCGCTGGCGGCTGCGATACCCCCCGAAGCTGCGCGGGGGCTGGGAGCGGGGCGGGGTTCCGGGCTGGCGGATCGGGTTGTTGGGCCCGCCGGCCGCTGACCCCAACCTCAGGCGGCGGCGGCGGGTAGGAACGGGCCTTGCCTCCCTGCAGGGCTTCCCGGGCACGCCAGGGGTCCGGGCAAGCCGCGCCTTCAGCACGGCGACAGGGGAAGCCAGGCGGGCCGGGGAGGGGGGAGCGGAGCACGCCGAGCTCGAGAGCCGGCTGAAGGGAGCGGCGGTGGATCCCGATCCTGGCAGCCGCGGGAGCGGAGAGGAGGGGGCAACGTTAAATGGCCTCCTGGCGAGGGAGGAGGGGGATTTGCCGCGGAGTGCGGGTGTAACGGAGCAATGAGGAGCTTTGGTGGGAGAGCTGCGGGGAGTCGGCCTCTCGCGTTCCGTTACTTCTGTCACGGACGGATCATCTAACTCGAGATACGCAATCGAGAGCTGTCTCCGTTGCTCCAAGCACTTACGTATACTTGAGCTGTCCGGCGTCAGCAGAACCGGAGTAACGTGCGTTCGCGTACCTGAGCTTTGGGCTCCAGAGCCTCCGCACTCTCCCGGCTCACAGGCATGTTTTTCGGGTTTTCTTTTTCCCCTGTATCACTCGGTGCATCTGAAGCTTTGGCCGTGCTGGGGTGAATGTGCAAGTTCAGGTGTTCAATACCGTCACTATCCACAGGACAAAAAAACAAAAGGCCTGCAGTACAGAAAGAAAAATGTGAAATTGGGGAAAAGATTTATGTAGGGACATGATCCAAAACCGTATTAAAAATGGAAGCAATGTTAAACTAGATAAGAAAAATAAAAATCTTATAATATTACTTGAACAGTTGTGGAACATGGGTGATTCTGTTGGCTAGTAATACCCCTTTGAACAAATTCTGCTATGATTTGACTGATTTATATAGTTATTATGACACTATTCTTCACCATAGCTTTTGTAGTTTCATATTCCAAGCAACGCAATAAATTATCTTGTATAATGGAATGAGGTATTTCTTTCCAGGTAGGAGAAGGATGCTGCAGCCATTACAGTGCTGGACAGTATCTTGAAGCGCCTGCATTTATTCTTTTCTTGTACTCTGCCAGACTTCCTTAGTGAAGTTGGGTAAGTCAAGCCCTGATCCTCTGAAGGTGCTCAATACTTATTAAGGATCTCCTTTTGTCTCCATTTGTTATCTTTAGTAAGGAATTACAGTATTTCTTCAAACAGATTTTCAGAGTAAAAATAATAAGGATTAGGAGTGGCTGGGATATTTGGCAGTGGATGCAAGCTTGTTAGCTTTTTAAACATGTTGCCTTGATTACATAGCATACATAAATGTGGGATATAATCAAGCTTAGCTCCTTGATAAACAAAATGATCAGTTTCTGATACTTCACCTTTGAAAGTTAACTTTCAAGCAGTAATTGCTTATTAACATGGAATGCTATGACTTATGTCAGCCAGCAAGTAAGATTCATCATGGAAGAAGACTTGCTTGTAGCTAAAGTAGATTAACTAGTCCTCTCTTTGCTTCAGAAGACTTGATATGCTTATTAGACATAGTCATATCTCTCTCGCCTTACTGTTCAGACTTTCAAAGCATCAGACATAAGATCTGATGGAGGACTTTGAGAGTGGCTACTGTGATACATAAGGTGTTTGAATGCTGAATCTGTACCCTAAGTAGAGTGAAAATTATCAGAGTTGGTTCCCCTCTTTTTTTTCTTTTTCCCCCTTTTTCTGCTTTGTACTCAAGCCCCTTACAATAGTATTTCCTCTCTCACTTGTGAAATGTAAAGTGCAGTTACTTCTGGGTAGGTTTTTCTTTTGTGAGCTACTTCAGCTGCACAGAGCTGAGCCGAAATCTGTCTAGCACAGCTGTGCTCCTTTAGAACAATTATTTGTTTTCCTACAAACTGACAGCAATTCATTATTCCGTTCAGTTTTACTTTTTGCACTTATGCAGTTAACTTGCAATTAAATTGTCTGTTCAGAAGTGGTAATAACACCTCTAAACCCATGAATCTAAAAAGGAAAACTTGAGTTTGAATGTATATTGCATATCCTCAGTATGGAGTTCGAAATCTGTATGTTGCTTAAAGGCTCAGCAGAAGCAGGCTTTCCCAGCGCTGCAGTTTTGGGGATTTTTGTGTGTGTGTGTTAACCAAGCGGAATGCCTCACAGTTCTGATTTGAGACATTTATCACAGGTTTATATACAATTTAAATTGCCACTTTATTTTTTCTAGGATAAATGGGTGTATATGTCTTTTCCCCTGATCTAAAGCGGTTCCATGTCTTGTTTGGTAAGTCTGTATTTAAAAACCTTTAGCACTTGCACCTTGTTACCCAGTCGTACCTTAATGAGAAAAAGTTCTGGTGAAGTGCCTTTTTGAGGGGATTTCCACAGTGCTGAGGTATTTAAATGTCATCATAATCGACTGTCGCTGAAGGGGACTGTTCAATATCTCTCCTCTCTAGACCCACCATGTATGTGTTCTATGCTGGTTTTTAGCCTCTTGCTTGACTGACTTGTATCAGAAAACTTTCTGAACTGCTGTTTATAGGGTTACTTTTTGATGTTTTCTCGTGGCTGTGTTTAATAAATTGCAGCAACTCCAGTAACATTCATTTATTTCTATTCTTAAGGACTGTTCCTGTATTCTACGTACACCAGTTGAATCGATCAGACCAGAAGAGCTATCTGAGAGCAGCATCCATGAATACCTGGTAAGGAGAAAAAAGAAATGTTACAGGCAGCGTTAAATATGAAGCTGGTACATATCAAAAATAATCTTATTAGAGGTACTTGTTAAAATGTTAATAGGAAAAGTAACCAGAGTACTTTGGGGCTTTCACTATGGAAGAAGACTATAGGTAACAAAGTATTACACTCAATCTTGTACCCGTTTAAAAACAAAACAAACACACAAAAGACAAGTAGTTCATAAAACTGAGTCTCAGTGTAATGGTAGAAGCACCAGCTTGTTAAGACTTGAAGACTTGATCTTAGCATTTTAATTACTGATATTTTTGTGTTAACATGTAAATGTTTAAAATTATTTAGTCCTTTTGAGAACTGTTTTCCCTCACTTTTAGGCTGATTCTGATCTAGCCTGGATTCCCCCATCTACAGGAAGGAATGAAATGGTATTTTGCTCTTCTAATGTCTCTCACTATGAACTCCAGCTGCAAATAGGTAAAATAAAGCATACTTTAGAATATTTCTTGTGCCTGCAGGTGCATGTTCTCAATAGGTTATTGCTAAGTGCAGTAAATAATAAGTTGGAAAATGTATTATCAGCTGACTAGAACTATTCTTGTGCCTCTTTAGTTGAGAAAAGTGCAGAACATTTCTCATGTTTGAGATCCCTATTTTAAGATATCAATAAAAATCAATAATTACCTGGTTTTTTTCTCTTGATGTTTGTGCATGTCAGTTTTCTAAATCTGTAGTATGTGGACAATAAATACAGCATTAAGTAACATCATGTCTTGTCATTTGGCTGCCCGAGGTGATTGTCCTAAGGATGGCTGTCCTCAATCCTACTGTGCATGCATATGTTTATGTGAATATGCATGCTAAAAGTGCTGTTCATTTATATGTACAATTGATACCAAAAAGTGTTTCAACACTTTAAGTTGTTCTAAGAATAGCAGAACCATGTTTAATTTGCTGCATATATTCTGCTGCAACTACTTAAGTTCTCAACATTCTTAAAGAAAAGGCAATGCTGCCATCAATGCAGTTTTAGAAATATAAAATTTTCTCTAAATATGAAGGAAGTTGTGGATTATTATATTTTCCAATGTTAAGTAGCCACTTCTGGTTTCAGGAAGGAGGTTCAACAACTTAACTTCAGTCTACCTTGCACGGCATACACCTACAGGCATGCAAGTTGCTGTAAGGATCACAGACCTAGAAAATTGCTCTGAAGAGCATTTGAAAGCCTTACAGGTAAAGCAACAGCATTTCTGCACAAGTCTGGTGAAGACAGTGATGAATTTATATGAGGTTACTAAACTGATGTAGCCTTTGTGTTTGCACTGGCTTGTTTCAGTCAAGTTTTTCCTTCAGAGGAGTAGAATATAAACACAAGGCATGTGTAAATTTGAGAGTTGCTTTCTGAAGAAAACAGCTGACAAGTGTTTTAGAAATACTTTTGTAATTGTACATCCTTTTCTTTGAAACATGTTCTGTACTTTGTATTTAACACTAAAACTTTGGACTATGAGCAAACTAGATTTACTTCAGAGAAATGCAATTATAGGCAAGTTACTTACATTTCTATTGCAGGCTATGTAAATAATCTGCAGCTTTGTATAAATTCACACAGGGAACAGTTCTTTCTACTGATTACTAATGTGGTTAATGCTCTTAAGACTGTTGTCGTGTGGTTAACACATCCACTTTCATTTAATTCCATAGAATGAGGTGGTTTTATCCCACTTTTTCCAGCATCCCAATGTAATGACGCTTTGGACAGTGTTTACAGCTGGTAGTTGTCTTTGGGTCATCTCCCCATTCATGGCCTATGGTAAGAACTGTTAACTGCAATTTTGGAATAGTAAAAAAGGTGGATACAATTTGGCCACATGGTCCATGAGAGTTTTTTCTCCAAGCATCTCCAGTCTTGTAGAAAAAGCCAAACTTTCCGAAACCATTTTTTAGAGAAGTCTTCTGTACAAAATCTTCTTTCCCAGTGAAGACCGGTATTTGAACTGCATTAAATTGCGCTTAGTCCTAACACCCACCACATGAGGAATGGTAATTGTGAAACTTACTTGTCTTCATACAACTTTGAGTTTTAACAACAGAAAACTGGTCTAGATTGAATACATGTTTGATAATGACTTTCATTTAGCAGAAACATGACTGGAATGTGATCTTTGCCTGATGGATGCATGTAACCATTCTTGATGTCTCACAGTCAAAGTGACGATGAGAATGCCACTCTTGATGAATGTATACAATGAAGCAAGCACAAAGGAGTAACTTCGCAAGACTTGTTAGGCTTAGCTAGTTTTTTTCACTTCCAGGTTCAGCTAGACACCTGCTGAAGACTTACTTTCCTGAAGGAATGAGTGAGGCTTTGATAGGAAACATTCTATTTGGTGCAATCAGAGGATTAAATTACATGCACCAGAATGGCTACATTCACAGGTAGGAGAATGTCAATAGGTAAGAATCAGATTACAGCATCCAGTTAATTAAGAATTTATATTTGCTTCAAAACTCATTTTCAGCTAGTGTTGTCTCCTCCCTTTTTCTGTATAACTTCTTGCATCAGACAGTGCAGAACCATTTTTTTTCTTTTTTCAGTAACAGAGCAGAGCCAAGTTTGCAGAAGCATAGCAAGAATAGTATTCATATGTTACTTAAAGCCAGTTGCTACAAGGATTATACATCTGTTTGGCTTTGTCTCTTCAAAGCAGAAGAGAATCAGAGTTCTGGAAAGGGTTTCCTTACTTTACAGCCTTTGCAGAGAAAGAGGGCCCTTTCTCCTGGCTGCCTTCCTCCTTCCTCTTACCTCTCCAATCTCTGTTCTCTCTTGGGGCTGTATTAAAAAGACAGCTCATACTGAGTGAAGAACTTCTAGGAAAATAATCTGCTAAACAGAGCTGCACACTAACATCTTATTATAAGTTAACAAAATATGAAAGCCTTTCTACTCTAGTAATGCTTTGCGTAATTCCTATAACTAAAATTTACCACTTTATGTTACAGGAATATTAAAGCTAGCCACATTCTGATTTCAGGGGATGGGCTGGTTTCTCTCTCTGGCTTAAACAACCTCTACAGTTTAGTCAACAATGGACAAAAGTCAAAGGTGGTATATGATTTCCCCCAGTTTAGTACATCTGTGCTTCCTTGGCTGAGTCCTGAATTACTGAGACAGGTTAGTATAAATTACACTTCATTTTTCAATCCATCCTGTAGATAATCCCATATAGATAACAGGGTATTAGAATCTTGCCTTGAAACAGACACTTGTATTTTTGTCAGCACTGCTCAATGGCATTAGTAATTGAGTAGAGGTCTCTTTCTCTCACAGGATTTATCTGGGTATAACATGAAGTCTGACATTTACAGTGTAGGAATTACAGCATGTGAATTAGCCAATGGACATGTTCCATTTCAAGATATGCCTCGCACTCAGGTATGATGCTAAATTCTATTTCTTCTTCAAAGCACTGAGTTTTTTTTGTTTTACTCAGAGAAACCAGTAGTATTCCTGCTGAAATGGTGGCTGGTTTTTGTTACTTCAAGTACACATGCTTCTTTTTAGATCAAGTAATTTCTTCCATTACTGGAGTTTCACACCTTAGCCTGAATAGGTCTGGATAGCTTTTGAACTCTTGTACTGCTATTCCTTTCTACTAGATGCTGCTGCAAAAGCTGAAAGGTCCCACATACTGTCCTTGGGATACAAATACATTTCCCCGTGGGGAATCCAGGATAAAGAATTCCCGTTCAGGTGTTGATTCTGGAATTGGTGAGAGCATGACACGCACAATGACCAGTGAAAGACTACAAATTCCCTTTTCCAAAACTTTTTCACCTGCTTTCCACAACTTGGTAGAACTTTGCTTGCAACAGGACCCTGAGAAAAGGTAACATTCTGGTGAAAACTAATTTTCTGTCGTTTCAATCTAAGACTAAGCACAGCTCACAACTTGGGATACAGTAGTTAGTTGAATACCGTTCAAGTCAGAATTTCAGATGAGAAGGTACTATGCAAAACACTACACTTAACTTTGGTTTTGTAATTTAAGAATAACCTTGTCTGTTAAAGGAACCATGCTTTTAAAGTTGTTTGACTCCTGAATTTCTTGTAATATAAGTGTACTCTGTAACAAGTAGAATTTTTAAACACATACTTCATCCAAGAAGAAAACAGAAATCTGAATATATGTCTTCAGTACTATGTCTCTTCTGAACAAGGCATTAAAGCCTTTTGAAATAATTTCTTTAGTAGTGTCTTCACTACAAATTGAGGCATAGAATGTTAGAATCCTGTGCTTCTTTTCTCATGCTTCACATTTGTCCTGTGGATGGAAATACAAAGGGCTTAAATTGATCTGTGAGTCTGCCCCGTTTTCCAGAAGCAAATTTTCCAGAACATAATTATATTGTTCATTTTATGATCCAGGCCATCAGCAAGCAGTTTGCTTTCGCATACGTTCTTCAGACAGGTGAGTTTACTATATTTTGTTATATGACATAGCTATAGCCTAAATAAGACACAAAATATGAAGAGTTGGATTACAAAATAATTAAATTACCTGGAGCCAAAACCCGTCCTGTAACAGCATATCTGCTTCAGACTACTTTTTTTTTTCTTAAAGAAAATGGTATTTGATAGAGTATGGCAAGCATAAGTGATCCATTTCCCCTTTGATAAAGTTGCTTCAACTAAAGACAGCCTAACTAATAAGAATAATGGTTAATATTCTTAATTTAAAGCAGAAAACCTGCATAGCTATTGTAATTAGTCCTCAAAGACTAATTCAACTTACTCTAGAGTGAAGAAAACTAAACCCCTCATCCTATTATTTTCAGTATTGTAGCATGCAAGAACATGGCTGTGATTTTCACATGCTTTTAATGAAGCCAGATGCAAGGTTATGTAGACTTTTATGTGCAGCCTTGTTTTAACTTTTCTTCTTTCTAGATAAAAGAACAAACACAGAATTCACTACTGTCTCTATTACCGCCTCCTATTCAAAGTAACAGATCAGAGTTCTTGGCACTACCCTCGACAACAGTTGGGACTGAACTTGGACATATTACTGCAAATCAAGATGATACAGACTGGGAATTTTAAATAAATACCAAACAATCTTACCTCTCCTGTGCTTAAAAGAAGGAAAATGTGATTTCTATTTGCTGCTTTAGTTTGTATGGTTAAGATACAATAAGAGATATACTTGAAAATGCCATTGAAGTGGCCCTATTTCGTTAACTATTTTCTTTGTTGGCATAATGAAATGCAGTGTGCCTCACTTTCTGACTGTAAGGAAAACTGTATATAGAGAATAGTTGAATGCTTATCTCCCTTTCAGAATATTTCTTAAGAGAGTTCCTGCTGTAATCTTACTGTGTGCTGTATTTTCAGCTCATTTTGCTGCACTCCATGTGCCTTTCTGAATTCAGGCTTGGGTTTTGCCTGTGACCTTGCTTAAATAATCCGTCTTTTCATTATCACTCAAATTATTTTAGTGAGGAGAAATCTTCCACTTCCAAGTCTAAATTTGAAACTGCACAAATTAGTTGCTTATGCAGATAAATGTTTCTCTTTTCATACATCCAAAAGGCATTTTTCTGATTTGATGTGCTGTCATACTTGCCAAAAGTTAGCTATGCGTAATATTTCATGGAGTTTTAATACTGTGCATTTCCCAAAGAATTTAATCTACTTGAAAATGTGACTCATGCTCTTACATTTGTCTACATTCTTAGTACAAATTTGTGGGTTTGCATCTCCATTTATTGTTGTGTCATTTTAGCAGTTAATCTGAGGATCTCTTACTATGCAATAAAAGTCTCAACAGTACGGGTTAAGTTTGAAGAACCACATCAAAAAATCTAAAGTTATTGTACATATTTTTATTTATACTGTATTCCTGTTCACCGGGACTTACCAGAACTTAGTACTGTTTTCTTAAAAGAACAGGCAGCATGCATTAAGCTTCACTACACTGCTGCTGGCAAGCAAGAGTTTAAATTCCCGTGGATAGATTCACCCAGAACAAAAACCTAATAAACCTCCTTAGGATGACATAGGGAACTTACCTGGTTTAAGTCAGATGAAAAACTGCCCTTCTCCCTACAATTCAGTAAGTTCTCATCTCTTCTTACACTGTACCAGGCAACTCAAGCTGTGTTTTAGCAAGTTGGGTCCCAAAGCCACTAGTACTTTACTGATACAAGTTATGTCTGTAGAAAAAAAAAGCCTTATAAATAGCTATCAAATGTCTGTATTTTATATTTTCAACATAAACAGCATTCATATTAGGTCTTCCATAGCTGAGCCAGTCTGCAACAAGCCTTGAGAATACTGCTGTTTTGTCAGGAGCTTTACTACGAAGCCTTGAAGACCAAATGACTGAAATACAAGCCCGAGACTGACATAAAATTCTAAATGACCACATTAAAGTATTAACAAAAAAGTTGATTCTACTCATTATGCTGTGAAGAGAGAGCTCTATATTTCAAAACTTAATATGTGGAGCTTAAGATTAAAAAACTTTCAACAAACTTACCCTGTCTCCCTTTGTTTCTGTAATCTTTATACTTCTGTTTTCACCATAGTCCTGTCATAATAGCTGCTGTTACTGCAGGTAAGAAGTTTCATATTTATGTCAGTCATTAGGTAAGAAAATAGTTGTCTAAATTAGAAAATTACTCTGATCATAAAAATATTAATTATATACTCTGAGAGAAGATAGTATTTTGACATGGGCCCCACATTCGTAATTCTTAACCACTACAAATTCCAAGTGTTTTCAAGTCAAATACATTATGTAGCATCTACATGTAACTTTTGACTAACAGCACATGGAAAAAACGAGTCAAATATGTGAGAACACACATGAAGTTGTATGTATTTTGATTACAAACCTCTGAATAAACATTTATTTTCTAAGAAAAATTGCAGAAAATTTCAGGCAGCTTAGCTGTTAGTATTTGCAAGCTTTTCTTGAAACAACAGTGCCCAGCACTCTATAAAAATGAACTTAGATGTAACAAAATCACTGTAAATTCAGTTAAACAACCAGGTGTTCCAGTGGAGTTACTCTGCTGCTGCCTCTCTGGGAAGGGGGAGCAGGGAAATACCTCTAAATACTGGCCCAGCTCCTTCAGTACACTGACATAAGAAGAAAATGAAACACTGTTTTGTAAGTTAAAAAGCTCACAAGTCTTCCCTGTTAGAACTAATCTTTTCAATTTCATTATTTTCAAACAAAAGCAATTAAGAGGCACTGTAACTTCCAGTAATTCTTAAAATAACCAGAAATACTTGAAACTAGGACGGGGAATATGCTTCTGGTTTGCTCATTAACGGTAATACTTTCTATCGAGGAATAATGCAAAATAGGAATCAGTTAACATTAAAAAACATGCATAATCATATTGTTAAGAAGTTTCAATTGCCTCTGAAAAAAAGTTCTTGGAAACAGGTATTTGTTGTGCTTTGCCCAAAACAGCGTCCAACCATTGCAAGACGACCATCCAGCTACCATCAGTCCTCCCATTTATGAACAGCAAATCTAGCCAGGCATCTCCCCTAGTTGGCTTATGCACCAGTTGGGTCAGGAAGTTACTTTCCACACCCTCCAAGAACATTTATGCATTTGCAAAACCTCACAGCCACTGAAACAGAAATTTATAAGTTTGTTACTTTTGCAATACAAAACCAACACAAAACAAAGGGTTCTTTTGGGGGTTTTTTGATGCCACATTGTTTTGGGTTTTCTTTGCTGGAATTTAACGCTACATAAACCAATGAAATACTTGTAACAATAGAAAACTTAACATCCTGAATATATACTCAATACATTGAGGTTTTTTTCTTACTCTCTTGCTCTGATATTGCAGCAGTCTGTGAAAGAATGGATGAACACAGGAAAAAGCTTGATTTACTCAGAATCAACCTGAAATGCTGTATGAACTACTCTAAAGTCTCAAAGCAATAAATAACCATTGAAGAGGTAGTAACAGTTTCTCCCACTCAATGCTATTAATGAACAAAAGTAAATAAAGAAATAAATAGGAGTTTTACCTTACCTCTATCTTTTCCCCACCCTCCTCGAGTGCTAGGAAAGCAGTTTTTAACCTAGAGAATGGGTAAAATCACAGGAAAGCATTTGAAAACCATTGTTCCAGATGTCTCCGACAAAAAGCAAGATACCTAAGTAGGTGACTTACATACCTCATCTTTAATGCTAATAAGTAGCTTTGCTAAAGTGTATTGGGTTATCTAATAAACATCTAAACCAACTAAGATAGCTGTAATGACCCTGTTCTGTAAGTTAAAACTAAAATTCAGAGATACCACACCTGTGCAGACAGACCTCAAAAGACTAAGAACCATACTATGAAATAATGCAATTTGCTGTAACAGACCAGGAAAGACTTAGTGATTTTAAAAAGAAAGCACTCAAAAATTGAGGTAGTCTACTAAAAACCAGCTAGCAGAATAACATTTGGTATTTAGCATAACTAAACCTATCCAGAAACTTGAGATAGGATGAAGAAAGGTTTAAACAGGTTCCTGTGGAAACTTCCACCATTCTCAAATGAAAACTCCATAAATTGATTACATAAATGTATGTTACTTACCCAAAAGTCCCACAAAATTCCTGAAAAATGCATAAAAAGGTTCATATGAAATTAGCTGTATTTGAGTGCTTGTTTTTTTTTTTTTCTTAGGTATGATTATTGTGTACACCATTACTTCTGGATTTACTCACAAATCCAGGTTCATAAAATCTGTATGTGTCATGTCACGAAATCTACCTGCAATAGAGCAGATCACTAATAGAAGCTGGAATCTCACCTAATAGTCTTGACAGGGCTTTCAAAACTCAGATTATGGCAAAGCAAATTGACACACTAGTAATAAAGAAAGGAATATTACATAAAAAATTCCTAGGAAAGAACTCTGTGAACCTTCAGAGTGGTTGCTTTCACTCACTGTAGCTATTATACTGTAGTTAATGTTGACCAACAACATTAGAAAATCTACACTTGAAAATATTTTCTTTTTTTTTAAATACTACATACTTTTTCTTTCCCACACTTTTACATCTCCGAATCGCAAGAGACAAACCACGTTCTCAGTCGAAGTAATTTTTTTCTTGCAATGGTCTGATCTTTTTGCATAATCCATTAGTTTATCACATCAATTAATTTTGATTAAGATTGCACAGTGTGCAATCCCTTATTTTGTAAATGACCAAAGCCAGAAAAGCTATGTAACACCTGTAACCAGTGTGAAAACACATTTAATGTTGGTTAACACATTAAAGTGAAAGAAGCAATAAAGATACTGCAAGAACATTATTATTATCATTGCTACTATTATTACTACTAATACTAGTTCATGACTTTATTTCTTCATCACAATCTGGTGTCGCGGTTTAAGCTGTAAAACAGCCACGCAGTTTGTTCACTCACTTCCTTTCTTTTTCTTCCCTCTGCTCCTGGAGGGATGGGAAGGAGAATCGAAA
>JAOEHY010011083.1:18205-34807 GCA_025447955.1 Psilopsiagon aurifrons | reverse complement strand
CAGCTTTAAACAGGAGAAGTTTACTAAGTACATTCATAGCTGCATCAAAGTGATTTGTCTTTATTTTCTAAATCTCTGACATGGTTAGAAAGCCAACAGCCATCTGTGATAGCAAAGGCAAGAGCATAACAAGATGAACCTGTACCATTTATGAGACACTTCAGGATTTCTGCATGCCCAGCTGCACTACAGCTGACATCTATTTCATCAGAAAGATAAGGTTTGAGAAATCAGGGAAGGAAAGGTAAGAGGAAAACTGGGGAAATAAAGCAAACTAACCAAAGCAAATGGCAGATTTCATCAGCATCATTAATGGCTGAAATATTAGTAAAGTTGTTGTCTGTTACTTCAGTTGCAGAAGGAAAGCTGTGCATCTGTTCATAGTGTTCTGATTTCATCTTTAAAGTTAGAATTGATCTGAGCATCAAATAGAGATTGCTAGGTGAAGTGCAGGCTGAATAAATACTAGATCTGGCTTCTCTCAGGCTGCCCTTTTAGAGTGATCCAACAACACAGCACATACAATGTAAGGACTTAAGTAAAAAACAAGTGATGTAAGATGGAAAGTGATCTCATTAAAGAAAGCAGCTGATGTCACAGCTTTGAAAGGTACCTGCCAGAGAGCTTCCTGTCACTCTCTAGCTGTAAAAGTGTAATATTAAAAAGTAGTATAATCCAATCCCAGTGGATATAAACCAGCATTCTCAATAGTGGACATAAACCAACATTCTTCATGCTGAAGAACTTCTCTGTTACAGTAATACCCCTCTCTCCCCTGTCAGGCAGACAAATGCACACATCACACGTCTAAAACTGGTACCCAATCACAGGATCACAGCTGGGCACCTGGTGACAACAGTTTACTTGAAATGCTTATCAGAATAAATAAAACATAGTGGTCCTATTGGACACCTAACCATCTTCATCCAAAAGAGGGTTTTATGTATTTGTCACCTAAATGAAAGATTGAAACAGAGGGACCAAAACTAATTGACATGGTATGGCTATGGGACACTGTGTTGGACTTGTAGTTCAGACGCAGTATTTGTTTGCAGTAAAGAAACAAAAAGCATATTCATGAAAATATCTTACCTGAAATCATAGACCCTTTCTTTGAGAACATAAAGCAGGAATAAGTGGAGTCTGGAAAATGGCTCAGAGCCACAGGTTTAACCCAGAGTACACAAAGCATGTACAGAAGCATGATGCATGGAAAAGTGACCTACAGCAGCTTTGGGCTCTGCCAGCCAGGGCTTGTTTGGCCAATACCTTGACATAGAACAATCGAAGTGCTGCTCCACCTCAGCATGCCAGTAGCCAGCAGTCTCCAGGGGCCAGGGTGACAGCTAGGGGTGGCTGACTGTAAGGGGACACATAGACGTAAATACACCAGCAGGATGTAATTCAAGAGTTCCCCTGCTCAAAGCTAAGTTTTCCAGGTTCCACTGTGCTCAGGCCTATTTCCCATGGGTGATTTCATGCAAAAGGCTTTACTGGAGCACAGAATGTGCCCACAATAAGCACATTGTTAAATGAGCAAAAGTATTTACTCACTGCCTGTGACCAATCTAAATATGAAATATCTTCCACTGTATTTAATAGCTTGTGGAAGAAAACAATATACGATATGGAAGGGGCAGCAATGTTTTTTGACATATTGCACATTGCATGCCAGGCAGTGCAGGAAAGGAATGTCACTCAGTGCTTTTGATTGAGGACGCCATAGCCAAAAAGCCAAAATGTCATATGCCTTCCACTTCACTGAGATGCCAGGCTATGGAAAACATTGTAGGCATGAATGGAAACCCCCATTGAAGGCCAGATCTATACTGGAAGGTCTACTAAGGGAAAATGAGAAGCATATTGGGTCAGTTTTGTTGTTTTTATACACGACTTGTTCCTCATCTACATTTACTTGATTTGGTGAAACACAGAATGTAGAACATCAAGACAAACATTAGGCAGATTTTTAATGCATCTTCCCATTTCAGAAGGCACATAACTCTGCAGTCTGCACTTTAGACTCTAGGGCCTTGCTTGCAAAATCCCATCATTCTACTGTTATGGCTCCAAACCTACATTACTATTTGCAGAACTTAATATTTAGTCCATAAAATATAATAAACATGGAAACAGTCAGACTTCAGACTAAAAGGAACTAAATGATGAACAAGTTTTCCTTGTGGCAACCTATTAAAATGAGCATAGACATAAGAGACTATCAGTAAGAAATCTAACAACAACAACGATAACAACAACCCCCCAAACCAAACAAACAAAAACAAAACCCCCAAACAGTAAATTTATTAGATGTCACATAGAGATCTAGTACAAAAAAAAAAATTAAATATACTGCCTGTTTAAGACGTGACTTCCAGATCTGAAAAACTAAACTGATGAACTCTGCAGGAAGATAACTCTTCTCTTTTTGACGTTGGGATTTGCTTGCATGGCACTCACACTGAAATCCAAATCTGAGCTAAGCTGTCTACTTTTATACACACTGGCACAGTCTGACTTCAAATAATCCAAGTATGAGAATTTGACCTATCCTGCTTGCATTTATAAGGTCTGGACGTGTCTGTTTGGAAATTCCAGCAGATTGGCAACTCTTCTATATCAAGACAGAGTTTTATGTATGACCTTCATCTTGCATGATACTCTGGCAGTAACATCTACCTACAGACAGCCCTAACCACACCACAGGAATGCTAAGATGAAGCTGGAGGACTTTGTAAGAGTTTTACAGAAGACATTTTGGATATATGTCACATAGTTAATGATGCAGCAAATCAGAAATACTTTATACATTTTTTCAGCTGAGACATGTGCTCTTAAAAGAGAGTTACGGAAGAAAATCATTGGATTTTCAGCCCTTGAAATGTGCCCTCTGCAGACAGCAGAATTTTCAGCTCGTAATCATCTTCCAGAAATCCCTTGAGATCTCTGCCTCCTAAAGCACTGAGAAAGTCACTGCTTATGAATCCACACCATTTGTGCACTTTGAAAGGTCAGAGCATAGCATCCCATTTCTATCAGCACCTGTGCTTCTCTTCACTTTAATTGAGTCAAGATTTCACTCTTGAGACAACAAAACAACTTTCAAAGCATCATCTGTGGGACATAAAAAGAGAATTTGATGTGTAGAAGTATAAATATTTATATGTGTATAGGAAGTGTAAGGAGTATGTAATTAGAAAGTAGTCAGTATAAGGAAACAAATGCTTGTCAAATACACAAATTTCAGCAACACATATTGAGGGCCAAGGAATACCAGAAGAGAGGGAAAGAAGTACATAATAAAAAGCTTTCAGTAACCTAAACCCAGTATTAGCTGGAAATATTAATGTTCTTCTCAAAAAAGCATAAGAAATTAAGAATATATCAAAGGCATTTATTATTTTTTTTTACCAAACCTCACAGAAACAGACTAAAAGAATGATATGCATTGATCCTAAGTTGTCATCTTTAAAAACCTCTCTGAGGATACAGTACCTCATTTTGCAGTTGGCAGTATGTTACAGTCTTATAGACGAAATCCTCAGATTCCATCCTCTGCATTTTAAGTCTCATTTCTGTGACTTTATACTGTGATTTTGTGCATCTCCATGGGTTCCTCTGAAATATACAGCTTTCTCTAGCATGACCATTACAAGCTTGGCCTATGGATTCTGCAACATGTCTGCTCTTCAAAGTTGCCAGTACAATTAACTGAAATGCTGTTGGTCTGACAGTTCAGCAGACTCAGTTCAGTGATCTGTCCAGTACAAAAGATTTTGCTAGCTTTTCCCTCCATTCCTATCTTCCTGTGTCCTTCTGTTCCCCAGTCTCTTTCTTGAAATTTCTTTAACTTTCTCTATGGTGTTATTCTTCATTCTCTACAAATGTGTTGGCTGCCCAATGCATCTCATTATGTATCTTGAAAAAAATCCTCTAATCTTTTCTCTCCTGAATGAATGCCAAAACTTCATGATTGGTTTTGATGATCATTGCTAGACTTATTATATATGGTACAACCAAACCACCATTAAAAACTCATAGCTGTTTTAGTGACTTTACTCACATGCTACATACAGTAGTGCTGAGGTACAGAAATACACTTGAAGTATGGAGCCAAAGTACTGAGACCTTCAGAACTAAGTTCTTGACTCTTGACCCTAAGGATGCGTCAGTACTACCTATAAATGCAGTAAAATGTATCATTGTGATACTTACTTACCTTTTGGATATTTAAATTGAGGGGTTTTATTAGGAAACTCTTTATGTCATTGTGGAACTGTTCTACCTAGATAAGGACAGAATATTTTCTGGTGCAAACACTCTACATCTTCCTGACTTCTCTGCAAAGAAGACTAGTACAGGTCTTGATGTGATAAGGTAGGGGTAAATAAGGAAATTACACTCCATGCTTGCAGTGAAGACAATAACTACCTTCATATTGTGCTACACTTCAGGCTTTTTTGGAAATAGTGCAGCCTCATACTTAGGAGTGACACTGAGAGGTGCCCTCTAGTATTTGCTGCTTCTGCCACGTCAGTAGTGGTCACTGCTTACAATCAACATGTAATGAGCTCAGTAATAGTGAACACTGAAACTGTTTTTGTTATCCCAGCTTGGGGCCTCTAACCCAGAGCATGCAAGCACCGTCTGCTGGTAGCCGCATGCCATGTGTGATCTGGAACTACAGACTTTGTCCCCCTTGACAGCAGTGATTGTGCATCCTCCCCAGATAGTCACAGGCACAGATCCTAATCCCTATCATTGTAGGAGAACAGTTTTGAGTGTGAAAAGCAGTTAAGAATACAAATAATTCTCTTTGTTTCTTCACATTTGCTTGGAGCTGGGTTGTTGTCTTTCCCTCAGTCCTAGTAATTTCAAGAAACTCTTCTTTCTATACAGTCAAGCAATCATTCTAGACTTGGAAATGCTTTTGGTCTGCTCAGAGTTGAGAATAATGAAACCTTTGTGTTCAGGATGAACATTGAGGTGCATTCTCTGAAAACATGAATGATGCACCAGTTCACTATTGCGCAACTTAGATACAAAATGTAACTGACCTAATTCCTGAGTAGATCTTATTGGTTAGTTTTAAGAAATAGGCTGAGCTGAAATAGAGAAATGAGGAATAAATATCTGATAACAAAGAATCATAGATCAGGAAATACCTATTAGAAGTCTCAAGACAGTCAATACTAGCAGTAAACTGTATATATATAAACAGTATAACCAAGCAGTATCTGTCAATTTCTCAAGCATCCCACATGGGCACAGTAAAGATTTCCCAGCTATTCAGAAAGCAAATTCCTCCAGGACAGCACAACTGTAGTGAAAGTGATATGACAAGAAATTACTCCTGTCTCTAACACCTCCGACGTCCTGTGAGTGTCACTCGTAACCAGTGTTCACATTACTATAATTGTGCATAGTACAGCACCCTACTCCCTCTCTCACAAGACTGTATTAAAGATTAATAAAGTGGTTACTGCAAATGCTATTATTAATCAAAACAGCCGCAAAAATGCTAAATATAAGCTGCCTACTTGTTACAGGAACACCTTTACTGAAGAGGGGAAGTCTGATCTGTTCTGGGTGTCTGCACTGCACAGCAGCACCAATCTTCCATTATTTTCTTGTAGGGTTCTTATCTGCAAGTAGCATGCTGGGTGGGAAGAACAGCTGATTGAACACCTGCTTCAACCCAGAATTTATGTTAGTAGTTTGCAGTTTTCATCCCTAAACATTGATGTTTGTAAGACTAGTTTCACTATTCAGCCTTTTAATGTGTAATTCTGGCGGGCGGGTCCAGATTAAAGTGTGTGCTTTTTGCAAAGGTACTCTACATAAATTATAGCCAAGTATTTTAAGGCATGAGACATGGAAAGTATTTTCATAACCTTGCATCACTATACCTTTTTTGACAGAGGCAATAAACATAGTGTTTCAATTATAGGTCTTACACACACTATTGGGCAACAGGCCAACAATTCTCATCTGTGTATTCCCGGACCTGTAGCATCTGTTTAGCTATAAATTCAGAGATGCTGCAGGTTATGGTCTTCTGTCGGGAAGATTAAGCCCTTTCTGGAAACCGTTTAATCTAATTAATCACATTGCAATTAAACTCTAGAGTCCAAAACTAATAAAGTGTAATAAAAGAAGGTATTTATGATGGGAGATCAAGAAAGGAGCTTATGCTACTGCACTCATTGTCTTACAGATGTCTTACATCTTACTCCTACGGAAAAAGAAAGGTAGAGATGATGTGAGAGGAACATTACAGATATGCAACTTATGCCTTTTCCCTCTCTCACCTGGAACATCTAATATTAATTTTGACAAAACAAGAGTAAAGTACAGAACACCTTGGATTCCTCAGGAGGCTTGAAGTGATGACATTTCTGCTTCTAGCTTCTACTGGTTTATAAGTTTTTAATAATTTTATCTACTGTATTTTTTTAATAGATTAAACTATAAAGGAGCCAATTTATCTTTAAGTTTGGAAATGCTCTCATTTTCTGCTAACAAATTTTCATACACAGAGAACACACATACTTGTGTAACTAAAATATGTTTGCAAATTTATACAAGTAATACTAGATTCTGGGGAATGAAAAATATCAAATTTCAAATAAGCATTAATGGCACCAGAAGCAGTATCCTAAGTCAAATTCTCTGAATTCATGTCAGATGTCTGTTGCTAAACAGAAAATCAAACACAAAAACAAGGTAAGAAAAAAGGTATTTTGTGTTAAACAGATGTTTAAATTCTCTTCTATCACTGACATAATTTTCATCATTTGGTTTATTTTGATTTTTTTAAAATAAATTTAATTTGAAAATGTATTGTTACTTAACAAAATGAAAGTGTCAAAACAAAGTTTTATTTTCTAGTATTTCTTTAATATCTTTGAACAGTCTCTATGACCAGGTTCATCTTAGCACTATGATGGGAAACTGCATAACCTATCTGCCTAAAGCAATTTGTTCAGCTCTTCTCTGAGCTGTATTACTACAAAACACAGGGAACTTTATGAGATTCCAAACAGACTTATTATTCTAGGTGCAGCAAATGAATGAGGATCTGTAAACTCAAATACAAATATCAAAGACAAGATTTCAGTGATGAAGCTCTTATTTTTTTACCCAAATCATCCTGTCACCTACAGATAACTAACTCCCTTTCTTAAATGAAAAGTCCAGTGACTTGTTTTCATATGCCTTCACCTGTGATGATCTCTAAGGGAAAGGCAAGTAAGGGTTTTCATCTATCAGCCAAACTGTGCTTACTTCAGCCACTTAATGCTTTTCAAAGGAGATTTTTCCCTCTTAAAGATCAGCCAAAAAGAAGAATTTCTGGTCTGCTGCTTATATCAGCTGAAAGGCAGCAGTACAGCTGGAACAACTGCAAGCTGCTGCAACTGTGAGCAATCCTTGCACACACTTTTCATGGAGTGCTACTGACTGTTCCTTACAAAACTGATGTCTCTCCATTCATAGTCAGCATTGTAGCTCCAGTGCCTGAGGGATGGCAAATCATGTTCCAGGCAGGGAAAGCCTCCTTATGGATTACATAAGGTGTACTTATCATCTGTCATCCAAACAGATCATAACTCAGATAAAGACTAAGATTTGGTGTTACCAGTTACTTAGATCCTCAGCAAGTCATTTGCTTCTATGGCCTAATAACTAAAGCTTTCATTTATTTAATAAAATGAAGAAAACAGGAGTTCAGTGGAGCACTGAGACAGTGTCACAGTGACAGATTAGTGCTATGAAGGACGAGATGCCTGCAAAATAGTCTCAGGTCTTCCCCAGCCCCCAAAATTAGAGAAAAGGACTTCTGCTGACCAGCTAACCCCATCTAGCACACAAGCCCATCCTAACAGAGAATTTACACACGTGCAGAATTTTTTGAGTTTATAACCAATTGTTTTGATTTCAGTTGGAGTGCTCATGCTTTAAAGACACTTTATAGTCACAGTTTAGGTGAGTAGCATGTTTTTGTCACAGATATTGGAGTTTCATTTTAAAAAAACAGTGGTCTGTTTTTAAAGTCACATAAATTTACAGTTTTGTGAAAACTAGGAGTTTGTTTAAAAAAATAATGTAACTTGATTCTTGCTATGGAATTAGCTTACCAGATATTCTTTGGTTGTGCTGGGGTGGACTTGGGTGAATCAAGCCTGCGCTTTCCGGTTTAGTCAGTGCTTGCCTCAGCAAAGCGCTTTGTGTTCTGCATCACTAGCAGATGGTACAAACTGCCTGCCCTTTGAAAGACAGCATTAACTGCAATCCAGAAAAGACTAGTAGTCCTGCTTCTCTGGTGCTTCCCTCCCTTCCCACATGTTGATAACAAAAGCCAAGCCACATTTGCTGGTCCTCTGTAAGAGGAAGGATATCCATGCCCCTTTATCTCCATCAGAAGTTGAACTATGGCATATTTGTGCGCTTTGAAAATTTGCTGGGGGCAGGGAATAATATTATTGCAGAGCAGACACAGTCATCCTTCATCAAGTTGTTATGTTAATACCACAAATACCTGTAAAGAATAAACAAACCAGCAATGAAACCATTTCTGAGAAAAGTAATCATGCTTTTATGGGACAACGGATTCTTTGTCTTCAGCAATCCATCTGCTTTCTTCAGAATTTACAGTACAGTTTAGAGATTAAAGAAATAATAATAAATTGTAAATATAACTAACATAAATTAAAAATAAAATTAACATAATTAATATTATGTTAATAATATTACCTGTAAATAAAATTAACGTAAATTGGTGACAATTAATTGTGATGTGCTTGTTATATTCCAATATAATAAGTAAACAGTCCTTCAACAATCACAGCATCATTAAAGGAAAAGCATCTGTTTCAGAGAGGTTTCAAGGCCTTGGGATAATGGCAGACAATATTGTCTTTAAAAGATTTGTTTCTCTGACTACACTTACTGCATGATACTTGATCTCACTATGCTTTTGTACTTTGGAATGGAAAAAATTTAGTTTAGTTGGGCTTTTAGGGACCATTAGCTAATTATAGCTTTTTTAATCCCCTTCATTTAAAACTAGTCTCTGGCTTGTAATAGCTGAAATCATCTCCATCTTGCAACATCCCACATGGTCATTTGCTGGATATGCTGTTTTTCCTGCAAATATCCATCTCTGAACTCTCAATTCTACTAGTTTATTTTAACTAAGCGATAGATTCTGGATGATTATTTAACTAAATATAAAAAATCAGCCATTATCTCTGTATGCCTTAATCCAAATGCCATGAAATATAAAAACCATCGCACAACAATGTTCAAAATTCCCGAGCTGATGCCCACATCTCTGACTCATTCTTCTTATCTTTAACTCTGGGCATATTCTGTATGCAACACATTCTTTGACTCCTATATCTGCTCATAGAAAATAAACAGAAAAGAAACTAGCTTTGCTGAAACTTAGTATAATTCTTACCTAGTGTTCCAATATTTTTCATAGTGACAGAGAAATGTTTTAATATTCCAGATGAAACTTCAGTCGCAGAAGCCTAAAAATGCTCATGTTGGAAGGGACCTCAGGCAGCCATCTAGTCCAACCTGCTGCGCAAAAAACAACCCTAAAATATCTCGCGTCTCAGAAAATATACCAAAATGACATATGTGACCTGCTTGAAAAAATTATTCTTAAAATGGTTACTAAAATTTCATTTCACTTACTGATACAAATTTTGGAAAGAAGTAGAAGAACTAGTGGTCTCAGTAGTCTCTGGATGAAATAAACATACTTCCAGAATGGATGGCCATCTAAAAAGAAATGTGTAGGGTTAATGCAAAAGAACCACCCAGGTACAGCATATGCTGATGTTCAATAAGAGAATAGTGAAACAATAAGCAAAAATAGTATATATAAAGTCTCTCATTAGATGAGGTTAACCTTCATGAAAGGACAGCAGGTTTTAGCACAAAGGCAACAATAGCACCACATGGACAAATAAGAAAATATCTAGAGCATTATTTCTGCAAGAAAAATAGCAAAAAATTCCATGGTGGTTGTATTTGCCAGACAGTAAGACAAAGATGAATAAAAGAAAGACTAAACTTCACTTAACATTAGTATCTCCAGCAGAGTACAGCATGTTTATTATAAAGGACAGAAATATTTTATTGCTAACATCAAGTAGCACTAAGATAACCTTTTTCTGTATATCGTCATTATAGGTACTCAAAGAGTGTAAGTTAGCACTCTTATCTCACCAGGTTCTCCTACACATATATTTCCATTCTATCTTCCCACATCTTTAGTTTCAGTCCAGACTCATGTTATTCTGCACCTTTTAGATTTTTTCTGCATTCTCTAATACTTTTGCAGATCCTCCATTTTCTGTTGGCATCTTACAGCCTCCCCGCATACTCTTCAAAAGTTCGTGTTCAGTTTCTGAAACACAGAACCCAAAATATCTTTATTTAGAACTGTTTTCTTGTCACTTCTGAAAGCTGTCAGAGTGCTGTTATTGAGATCGTCTGAGTGGTTTTAATCTTCCACTAAAGAAACACAAGGGTACAGTCATTTCAAATAAGAGCAGGCATTTCTTAAGACACTGCTACTGGGAAGTGTGAAATTTGGGGAAAACTGCAAAGAAACACAGAGAATGTGAATTCTTCACAAAAGGGAATAATTCTGATTTTTTTACTATCTATCCTGACAGGTACGGATGTTTTTCAGAGTTGCAGTGAAGCAGCTGGGAGCCTTATGGTCTCCCTCATCTCTGCTTTGTAAGCATGCAATAGTATAGGCAATGACCAGGGATATAGTAAAGGACAGGGAGATGTTTTCATGGTTTCTTCTTAACTCCTCTGAGGAGGTAAGAGCATGAATGCGTGGCAATGCCATCATGCACTTGTCTCTCTTTGGTAACACTCTCACTTTCTGTTGTCATGCTGAGATCAACCCACTGGCTCATTTCCTCCATCTCAGTCTGTCTCACTCTTCCGGGTTCTCAAGGCCATCTCTGCACGGAACAGGGCTGTAATACTTCTCTTTTTTTAATCTGAGAGGAGACCTGCAGTCTGCTCCATTGATCTGGGACTCACACAACTCTCTCTGATCCTTTGCCAACACACCAGAGTTTATTTTTTTGTTGCTTCTCTGAGAGGAGTAGGATAGCTAGGTAGTATGAAGTATGATTTCGTGGTGGCAGGGGGAGCATGGAACATGCAGTTAATCTAAACTGCATCAAAAACTACAAGAAACAGGGCAAGCAGGTCCTACTTTGGATGTTTTCAGGCACATCAGGCTTTTATCAGAAATTTGGGAAAGGTGAAATTCATTTAAGAATAGAAAAGGTATCATGGTTTATCTATGAAAAAACAACTAATTCCTCTCAGTTCTGTTTAGCATCATGGGGCTAAGTTACATCCCAGTGGAAAGTCCAGTAATGATGGTTATGGAGTGTGTGCAATTTTTTACAAAAACCTTGCCCAATTTCAGTGCAATTTCCATTAAATCTTGAGCATTCATTACATTCCTGTACTTCTGGTTTACAAGCTGGGATTGTTCGGTTGGGATGCCTGCTAGTTTCACTTCTGTAAGTACTCTACACAGGGATAACATGAGTTTTTAAAGTGCAAAATGTGGAACTGACATGGGTGTAGGTGGCAGAGATGATCTATTGGCTCTGGGGTACTCATGAAATCTGTGGCATTCCTGAAACTATTCCTGTTTCTTAACAAATATGATTCATAGATTGCAATTGTTAGTTGCAGCAGGTTTCAAATACAGAAGAGCTAACATGTTTTTACCCTCGGAAGAAAGCACGAATTTTAATGCTTTGTCACTGAAAAAAAGAAAACAAAAAAAAACCCCAAACTTCTCATAAGTTCTGCTGCTCCTGTTTTTCACTGCTTAGTCTTTCAGGAAACTGGAAACAAATATTCTCAGCTGCCCAATGCAGCTTACAATCAAACACAAATTAAATTTTCTGTACCATTTTGACAAAAACCCTAATAATAGAAATTGCTTTTGGACAACAACCTTACCCTATAAAAATACTTATGTTAGGAGATGTCTTTGAATTGTCTTTTTCATCCAGGGTTCAGATCAAAGGTATACAAGTTGTTTCTTACTGCTATTTCTTCACTGTGCTCAAACAAGCAGCAGAGGGCACAGCTCCCTGCTGGAAGCCTCCCAAGCTGGAGATTGTGTGACTGCTTCACTCTGCTTGAAACCTTTCCTGAAACGTTCCTAAAATATATCAGAAGAGATGTTTTGATTAAAACACTGCAGTTTCCACAGTCAGTAATGTCCCTGAAAGAAGGTGCTTCCCTTTAGCCAAGAGTTAATTCTGTACAAAATCATAAGGTTATGCCTAACGCAACTTCCAGAATACAGCTGTTACCTCAGACCACTGAAGTACTTGTTTGCATACGGTTTTGTACAGAACTCCAAAAACTGAGTATGTTTGGTTACCTTTGGCAAACATCTGCACCTTACATACAGTTTGAATTTATTCAGAAGCACTAGGAGTAATAATTGGCAAAGCTGTATTCAAACTGATCTGCAGCTCTAATTAAAGGGTCCAATCAAATCCTCAAAATATATCATTCAGGTAACAATTTTCAGCAGTCTCATGGCACACAAATGTGATTTTCAACTTCTGGCCCCAAACTCTGCAGTCTATGGATTCTTTTCAAGGTGAAAGACAATTAAGAAGATCAAGAGCAAGGTTGCTTTCAGTAGACTTTGATTTTCTCTTTGTTGGTATATGTTTAAGCATATGGAAATCAAAGAACTGAAAACCCCTAATATAGAGCAAGTAAAATATACCATCATAGCAGTCTGTCTTTCTCTTTCATATGCTGTATCTATAAACCAGTTTAAGTCTGTTGCAGCTAGGTATCTTCTTACATATTAAGGTACAGAATTCAAACAAAACAAACAGACATCACTTCTGACACAGATTGCTTAATGCTGTGCCAATATAACTGCAAATAATACATTTTTTATTTATCACCATGCCATGTCCACTTATAAATCTGTTCTGATATCTGTGTGTGTCAGTTGCAGTTCAATGGATTCCCTGAATCTGAGTTGCATAATAACATTCATGAAGTTTTGATGACATTTACAAAGTTTTAATGACATTTACTAGAAAATATGGATACATAAACTCACTTAACACTTGATACAAGAAAAGAGTATGCATGCTTCATTATCTGGACACAATTTCTTTTTTACTTGCTTCAGACTTTGGCTGTCCTCATAGCTGGGATAAGGGGTTATAGGACAGACAGTTTCATAATTTATAGGTCTGTCAATAAATAGCAAAACAGAAATCTTTTTTCTTTCACCACTTAAATGCCTAGTTAGTATTAAAAACTAAAACTGTATCCTGTAGCGGATAAAACTCCACAGTTAAGCTGACACTTTTCCCTCACAAAGAGAGGCCAGGTTTGATCTTATCCACAATAACCAGCTGTACATAGACAAAGTAAAGTGCATCTTTCCCATTAGCAAAGCCTGGCACAGAAAGCAGGCGAAAGGTAACATGAGAAAATATCTTATTCACAACCATTGGGGTCCCATTATCTCTCACCTTTGTGCCACAGGAGAATATTTGCTCTGTCTTATTTTATTTTTAAATCCTTATTTCTTGCACGCTAAGCAATACTTTTCACAAGAATAGACAGAGCTTCCTCAAACCAAGCAATGCCTGAAAATGTGGAAGCATCCTCCTTCTAGCTCGGTCCAAAACTTTCATAACTTTGCAATTTCCTGACACTGATTTATTTACGATAGGAATAAGGGAGGATTATCTAATATAGCTTATTCAATTTTAACCAGAGCATTACAAATAACAATATCTTAAGTCTTTGTAAACATCAACTAAATAGGTTCACTATGAGACCTAGTGAAATATTTTTTAAACTTTTTGCAGGATTTTTTCACGAATTAATTATCAAGGTACATAGTATTTGGCACTTAAAAAATAAAAAAAAAAAAAATCTTTTGAATATTCTTGTAATTTCAAGGTTTTCCAAAGAGTTTTTTGTGTTTTTGGGGTTTTTTTTTTTTTGTTTGGTTTTTTTTCTGTCCAGTGTCCTTAAAATGAGACTTTTTTGCATTCATTCCTACACTATGTTCACTTTTAATTTCATTCTTGCAGATAAGTTCATTAGGTGTCCTGCTGAGCAGAAAGTTAGAAACATCTATAGTGGTTTACAGGTGCAGAGCTGTAGACATCAAAACTTTGTCCACACTCATCTGCAAAGCCAGGGTTCCACCTCTATTTATACTTTGAAGGTTTTGCCAAGGATATCACATATCTTTCATCCCAGTTTCCTGGAAAGGTGCTAACACTTTCCCTGCAGAGTGTGGATAGCCTGAAGTGTGGAGGCAGTAGTTAGCAGTTGATGGAATACAGCTTATTACCATCCATGATCTTCAGCTGCCTTATGCCGTGTGCTGCTGGGACATTTTTGTGATTGCTGTCTTGCAATTTAGTCCCACAATTCTAGTGCATTTGTATAACATGACAATGTCTGGACTACAAGTACACTGGAGGAATGCACAGGAGCCACAGAAATAAAGTGCTTTAAATCATATTGTCTGTCATATAGTCAGGTAGGAGAGGGAACTGAAAGAAGTCACCCAAATGGCAAGTGCTGTGCAACCAGTGGTAAGATATGAGCCACCCTTCCTAAGTGGCATCACCTTAGTTCCTGGGACTTTGTTTAAAGTCAAACCTAATTTCTTTGCTGTCTGCAGAAAAGCTGATAATACAGACACTTTGTAACTTCAAGAGTAAAAATATGTGGTAAATTTGTTCAAGGAAATACTGGATTCTTTTCCTTTGAATCCTGATTCATGAGCCCTTCATGAGCTCAAGAGCTCCTTCATGACATTAATCTTACTCTCTACATTCACTCAGAAAAAAAAAAACATTGGTTTTGACAGGTTTTAATTTGAAATTGTAAGAACAGCTTAAACTTTAATTAAGAAATACTAGTAATTAAGTATTTTAGCAATAGTAATAGGGTCATAGTTAAAAGCTGAAACTTCAGGAGGTATAAAAGAGTGTAATGGGAGAAATCATAAGCCAGTTGTGTTGGGTTTCAAGAAGCAAACCAGTTGTTATGTCAGTCACACACTGTGTGCTGCATTTTAGTTGGAGGTCTAGAATTACTCTAAAGCCTGGATGATGAGACAGTAAAAAGGTCACAATTCTAAAATCTTGACTCCTCTTCCAAGAGATCATTTTACTGAATCTCTGCCATGCGCACCTCGCACAGAAAGAATGTCTTTCATAGTCAGAAAATTGACATTGATTATCTGATCAATCAAAAAATACTGTTTACATTTTTCCACATTATGTTCTCATTGAATCTGTATAACTAGTCCAGATTTATGTTTCCTTTGCCTATTATTCCTAAAATTTAATTTCCTTCTTTGTTAGAACATTCAAAATTATCTTGCCTCACTCTTCTATATTTTCTGTCACTGAATTTCTTTATATTATATTGTCCTCATATCATGCTGGAATGCACCCTCTGTTTCACTCAGACCATAAACACAATTTCAGATCTCTGTGGATTACTCCTAACTAGTCACTTAGGTTTTTTTAGTGGTCCAGCCAATAGTTCCTAACACCTGACAGAAGGGTTTTTTGATATTATCTATATAACTCACAGTGATCAACACTGCCTACAGATGACTGATCAGACAAGGAATTGAGGAGTCTCTGGCTCTTTCACTCTGCTGTGAGTGTGAACAACTGCAGAGGATTTGGTGCTGTGGCTTTACATTACTCCAAAGCAATGATGATAACTGACATCAGATGTGGTCAAAAGTCAGGATTTCTGTTCTGCAAGAAACACAATCTGTTTCAAAACAATTCTTTAAAGAATTTATACATTTTACTGTTGCCTGCTAAATCCCTCCCCAAATGTGTTTGAAAGAGTTCTGATCCTTAAAGTGAAAAACTTTTGTGCCATGGATATCTTTGTCCCAGTGTACAAGGCCTACCTGACCCTCTAGGACTCCTGACTGTCTTAGGGGACAGGTAGGAGGTTGGGAGGCTTACATGTGCCTAATAACCTTAAATCCCATGCAGCAGGAGAGAGTCTGCAAGTCCTGAGTGCCTGGGATGAAAGTAGCATTCTTTGGGTACTCCTGGGCTGCCTGCTGTATATCTGAATTATCCAGAGCAGTGGATTGAATCTTCTGGTGTCAGGTTTGGTTTCTGAAGCCTCAAAACACAGTCACTGAAACCAACCCAAGTCTGTTGCAAGTCTAAACATAGCAGTAATTTATCACAGCAATTCCAGACCATAGCAGCCAGGACAGTGGCAGTCTCTTAGTTCCCCTTGCCCCAGCAGGATGCTGAAGGGTTGCTGCAAGCCTGGTTACTGAGATCTTCAGACTCCCTGCTGAAGCAGCAGGGCAGATCCAGAAAACGTGGTATTTCCAGCTGATGAACATGAGCCTGCAGTGTGCGCTTGCAGCCCAGAAAGCCAACCGTATCCTGGGCTGCAGCAAACAGAGTGTGACCAGCAGGTCGAGGGAGGTGATCCTGCCCCTCTACTCTGCTCTCCTGAGACCTCACTTGGAGTATTGTG
>JAOEHY010011083.1:6213-18105 GCA_025447955.1 Psilopsiagon aurifrons | reverse complement strand
AGGCACTGGAATGGGTTGCCCAGGGAAGTTGTGAATGCTCCATCCCTGGCGGTGTTCAAGGCCGGGTTGGACATAGCTTTGGGTGATATGGTTTCATGTGAGGTGTATGCCCATGGCAGGGGGTTAGAACTAGATGATCTTCAGGTCCTTTCCAACCCTAACTATTCTATGATTTGCCATCTTCATTCCTCACAAAATTTGAACAGGAAGTTTGCCCAAGGACTATAAATCGTGGACCCTTCACTTCCAGGAGAAATTTCATTATGTAGTGAAACACTGATACCATCTTAGTAATCTGACTAGTAAATTGATCAGGGACTAAGTAGCTGAAGCTGTCTTTCTTTCAACAGAAGTTGTTGGTGGTAATTTTCCTTTGAACATTTTCCATTCTGATAAAACATAATTTCTGAGCAACAAAAAAATCAACAGAATATTGCAATCCACCTATAACTGAGACACACCTAAAAGCTGTCATATTCTTAGGCATCAGGTTTTACAGGTTATACCATTACTTGCACAATGGTATCTGAAATTCCTGACGTCAGCTGCGGACATCTGCAAAGGCAGATATCAGTAGTTTCCAATTACTGAGAATAGTCTGTAAGAAAAACAGGAAAATGTCAACAGGTTCCATTTTTGCAATGCAGGATGACAAGGCAATGCCTACATAGTCTATGATAAACCTTATTTTATAGAGAAATAATTACTCTATACACTCTGTTCAAATGGTTACAAATATCGATAATACCACAACTATTTAACTATGCTACAGTACTTGTCAATCATACAGTCCTTAAAATAAAATCCTGCTTTTCAACATGTCTGAGACAGAGTTTATGCCAAGCAAAATCCCATATGTGTTAGTAGAACTTAGCTTTAAAACAGAGAGTCAGGGCATGCTATCTTATTACTGAAGAAACAGATGATCGTGTGCATTCTTGAAGTACGAGATAGGACCTGCTTTGGAAATTGGACTTCAGTCATGCACTTAATCAGGTATCAGTCCCCAAGATGATTGCCTTGAAGATTCCCAACAGTACAAAAATGGCTTGAGATCATTCCCAAAACATCTGAAGCTGGTAGCACTTAGTCGGCCCTGAATCTCCTCTTTTATTAATGAGAGCATTCTTAGTCATATTAATGTAATTATTTAATAATATATTGACCATTTTGTTGCGCACAGACATGGTTATTTGTTTTCCACCAATAAAAGCTGCTGAGACCAAATATTTATTAGAGAGAGTAAAATTTGTCATTATAAAATCCATACAAAGATGTCTTTAATCATTGACATGGATTTTCAGAAAGGCTGAGCATTCATTGTTTTCTCTGTGGTCTGTACTTTTATACTGTAATTATCCTTTGGATTGTGAAGATTTAGTGTAAAAGTCTTTGGATAGCATTTGAACAGTTAGAATGATGTATATTTTAACTTGGCATCTAAATCATATCTGTGACAGTATACGTACTGAAAGAAAACGTAAATATATTGCAAGCCACGCTGTTTCCTTATTACAATCCTTTTTCTTATCGCAGTTACTCATATCATTCTGAAATCATACAAAATCAATAAAGGCTTGTTAGAAAATATTACTGCTTTTAACTGTTTAAGCAGGCACATGAAAGCCCAGGCATAAGTAAGTTAGACATTCAGAAGAAAATCAAAGCAGAGATCTTAACAGCTTTCACCGGGACCAGCAGTTTCTTTAAGACAGTACCTTGCAAGGAAAAAAAAAGGTGGCAAATTTGAACTGGAGTTATCGAAGGGACAATAGTAAAAGCTATCTTTAATAGATCAGATTTATTTAAATTCACTGAACATTTATTTCCTTCCTTATAAAAATTACATGGATTGTTAGCATATCAAGTATCTGTATTATGTATACAATTGTTTCCAAGAGAAAGTGTCATGAATTCAGTATTGGTACAGAATTAGAAGTAGGAAACTTTGATTATTTATTTATTTGCCTGGAACCTGACCACTGGCACAAGTTATACCCTATTGCCAACAGAGACCATCAATCTCTTATTAAACCCAAGGAAGTAAAAAAAAGATGCGTCTCTGAGGCTCCTCCGGATCACTTGGAAACTTTCCACATGCAAAGAGATTGTCGATGTTAGACATTCATTCCATCTGGATTTTGAGGATAAAGACAGTCAATCAGATTAGTAAAAAGTGGATCTGGAGAGGTGATGTGAGAAATTTTATTTTTTTCATTCCCTTTTTCTCCAATTTATATAGAAAACTACTAACTGCCTTTAAGCAGTATTTACACAGATTAGGGTATGCTTGTTAATTTTGTTATACTAGTTGGCAATGCACTTAAAGTGTCACAGGAGATTATGTTCTTTAAAATTAGGGCTTGCTGGAAAATGTTCTTGTGTCAACGGCAAAAGGACTGCCAATTTTCCAGTAGGGAATCATCAGGATAATCACTGATTTGAGGAGTAGAAGGTAAGAGGAAGGTTTCTAAACACAGTTACTCAATTGCACTTTTTTTTTTGTTATCAACATGTGGTGGGAGATTTATACATCTCTAAAGTTATAACTCCATATAAAATCATTCTGGACTAGGTTTTTTTCTTTATTACCTTGATAGCAAAAGAAGAGATTTCTTTGTGTTAGTGTGTAATACTGCAAGTGCTGCAAGAAATTCAGGAACATATTTCTAAGCATTGAGAACAGTTACAGGTGGAATCAATACCTGTTTGTGTTCTTGTAAGCCAAGGAACTAATGATAATGGACAACAAACAGTGCCAGTAATATCTGAGTACACCTGTGGCATCTCATAATCTAAATTCAGAAAATATCAAGTACCTGTAACTGTTACTTCTGTGAAGAAAGAGACCTTAAAATACTGTCATAAATAAATTTTAGTGAGAAGTGAATTCCATGAGGTGGGACTGTTTGTTCTGCAGCTATTAAAATCCGATTACTGTTTCTGGCAAACTGCTGGTTTTCTGCATTATTTTTACTTTTGTTTTCTCTCTGAAGTAGGTGTATTCACATGTATTTCACCTGAATTTTGGAACTGTATCAAGGAGACATGCAGATTTGCTAATATCAATGCATTTATATACTTACCTAGAATTAAAACCTAGAATAACTTCAGCTTAACTGCATAAACTGTTGTGTTGAGGTTTTTTTATGTTTTGTTTTCTTTTTCCTCCAGATGTTTAAAAATAATCTAATATCAAGTTATGTTAACATGCAAACATGGAGAAAATGGCTTGCAAGTTATAAAATCTGTAAAATCTATACCTTGCTTGTCAGGAAGACTTTATTGGTTGATATTTTTACCATACTTCATGTATTTGCAGTGCTGACTGGTGGACCTCTCACGGAATATGGAGGTTGAGGCAGTTTCATTCCAAAGGCCAAACTGAAGAGCAAGGATCAAAGCACACAGTGGATGGAAGGATATATACCTGAGAGGTACAGTCAATGGAAAACTGTCAAAGCCAAGTTTTCAAAGTCTGGTCGCATACATCTTCCCTAGGCAAAAAGGAAAAAAAAAAAAAAATTAAAAAAGCATATTTAGATAGCTTTAATTGATTGATAGTTATTTTATTTTGCAAAAGCAATACCATTTCTGCATGTGCAAAGTTGAAGAAACAAATTGGGGTTTGTAATCAGTACTTATTCTAAATTGAGATACTTGAAATAGTACTTAAATAATGAAATCGATCTGAAATGTGCAGGTATAAAAGTAAGTAGCACCTGCTAAATGTTAAAATGTCAGCTGTGAAAGTACATTCAGCTTTAAACTATATCAGCTGCTTTTTAGAGAGTTTCATCACCTTGCACACTATATTTGTAGCTGGAGCTACAAGCATGATGATTATTGTAAGGTGTTTTTCTTTTTTTTTCCCCTGGATTTTCAAGAACAGCAAATAAGAAAGAAACCCAGAAGAAATTCACAAAGAAAAAGAGGTAAAAAGATACCTAGCAAGGGCACCAGCAGCTGTCAAGTACATTAAATGGCTTTAGATAATGAAGCAAGGTCTGGTTTACAAAAATTAAAACTCACCGCTAAAGTAACAGATTTTATTTGCCTTCCAGTGCCTTAGTGCCCTGCTAATAGTCATCAACATGCCAAAAACCAATTCATGTTCAATCCATGTACTGTTATCTTTGGCAGCTTTCTAGATTTTAGGAACATTACAACATGATGAACTAATGAGATGGATTCTACATTTTTAATTTAGGCATTAGGAACACATAGCCAGAAGTGTGTTCCTAAGAAGAAATTTTCCGCGTTGAGAGTGCTAAAGCTATCTCATTTGATGCAGCCAAGATAAGAAAGGGGTGTCCCTTTAGAATTGCTTTCTGCTGTAAAGAGATAGTGCACTTAAGTCATGTTTAAGCAGCACATGATTAAGTGTTTATTAGTATGCTTTGGATCAATAGTTTAAAATATATTGAAACAGTAAAGATGTTAAGTTTAAAAGTAATTCAGCTTTTTAAAAAAAAAACAGAAATAAAAAAAAACCCCTGATTTAAATCAGAATTTTTAGATTATGTGCATTACATGATTATTTCCATATTCTGTTTCTGTATTTTAGAATCTTCTTCCTGTATTTTAAGGTTTTTTGATATTTTTTGTGGCAATGTTGCTGTAACATTATACAAATAACCCAGGATTAGACTATTGCCATAGAATTACATAGTCGCTAAGGAATTGCTAAGCACATTCATAGATAAGAAGGCATTTAAAGAAATTATTGTGATTTCCATGTTCTGTAAGCTTTGCAATTTTATATTTCACAAAAAAAAAAAAAAAAAGTTCAAGACATAATATGCAAAGTACTAGGCTGAACAAAGTTCCTTAAAACTCTATAAAAGCAAATAGTCTCAAATACTCCTTGAAAGATCTATTTTGAATACAAACCATCCACAGCCATGATGTTCATTGCCATGTCATCAATCTTTTTCAATGAATGGGACTATTGTGAACAAATATTGCACCATGTGTAACAAAGTGCAAAACCACATTAAATGCCATTTAATGCATTACATTTTTAAAGACATGGAATTAAAAGCATGCACAGGAAACTGTTAGCAATAAAGTTAGAAAAACACATGTCCCTTTGAAGCTGTGTCTTTCCACATCTCTGTGTACTTACCCCTAAATTGCTTTCAGGAATACATACAGTTCTGCCTACCCCAAGGTGAAGCCTGGATGAGAGTCCTGACAATGCCAGGGCAATTCAGCTGAACACCATAAATCTGCAGGAGTTCGTTTGCAAGTATGGTCTCAGTTTCAGTCTGACCCTAGGAGTGCAGAGTGGTGTTTCTGTTTTACTCTAATTATGGCATTTCTGTGTAATAGAACCAGCAAAAATGACCCTGCAAATTGCTTTTTAGCTTTATTTCATTCTCTGGAATGCAGACAAGTATTCAAATGCAGGTGAGGCTTCCAGCAAACTGCTTAGCAGTTGTCACTTGTCCTGAAGGTCAGTTACTGGCATACTGACACCACGTTTCTCTTCCCTTTCCTTTGCAATACTGCAGTCAGTGATGAAGACTAGGAAAAACAGGCCTTTCAGTTAAATCAGTGGTCATAACTGTCTCTTATCTTGATTTAGCCCATATTGACAACTTTTCCCATGCTTCTACACAGATATTTTTACCCAAATACCCATTTCATGAGTTCACACCTTTGTGTTTGCTTTCCAGTGCACTTAGAGCAACGTAAACTTTCAAAGAAAGTAGTTTTGGATTGCATGTGCTATTATTGTCTGTCAATCAGAAAAGAAAATTCTAAATCAGAACTCCAAGAAATCTTGAACCCATGCACATATCTGTCAAAATCAACTGAGACAGGAAAAAAATAAAACAACAAACCAAAACCCAAAAAAAACAGCAAAACCATCTCTCTGAATGCTTTCAAAGTGAATTTCAAGGATAAGAACATATGATCAAGGCAATCATGCACTTCTGAATGACAGACTGGTTTTGTACTATTGGCATTACTCTGCCAAGCAGAAGCAAAACTTCCTGTTACTTCCTCAAAAGTCCTAAATTTTGTCTCAAAGGGTTTGCAAAGCTAAAGTAATCAGCATTTATAAAGCATATTGTTATTCTCAATTCTGTTAGAATAAAACTACTGCTACATACTTAAGATTTTAAGTTTTCTTATTTACAGATTGGCTTATGAAGGAAAACATGAAGGGTGTCTTGAAGGCCTTGGATTCAGTAAAGACCAAGATTAACATCCTCACAGTCTAATCATAATATATAAGGTAGCTAAATTTAATTATAAGCAGTCTTTCATCTGCATTTTGAACACCTCAGAATAATGCAGCTGAAGGAGGCTGTTGGGATGTGGGGCTGCAAGCATGATCCTGGGCATAAGTTAATGGGATCCCATAAGATATTTGTTGGTGCTCCACCATGTAGACAGCAATCAGCTCTTTGGATGGGGTCTTCATCATGGTCTAGTGGAAGGTGTCCCTGCCTATGGCAGGGGGTTGGAACAAGATGATTTCTAAGGTCCCATCCAACCCAAACCATTTTATAATTGTATGTTTCTATGTGTTCTTAGCTGCAATTTTCCTGTCCTGACAGAAGCCATTGTAATTCACTATGGCATTTGGCTAGTGCTTCTACTAGAATTAATCTATATTCTTTTTGTGGTAGGCAAATTCATTTTAACAGTGAATTTTAACAGTGAAATGTACTTTAAAATTTTTAATGTTCTCATTCCTTCTAACGTACTAAGTAAATTGTGGTCATAAGAAGCAAAGTAATTGTTCAGAGTGAAATTAATCAGTACTCAGCTTTCCCCAAGGAGTTTATGCAACTCTGTGAGATGTCTGTTGTTTTTTTCTCAGTGAAATTGCTGCTGATAATAGCAATTACTAATGGGTTATTGTTGATGTGGCTAATAAAAATTATTTCTTTTTCTAGTTTAACTGATATATGCCCATTGAATTAATAAAGAAAACCCTTTGAAAAGAAACACTTGTATCAGTGCTATAGTACCAGTGTTTTACAAGAAATTGTGTGGTAATTGCTGTTTTATTTCACCTGTAGATCTAATAAAGAATTCTTAAACATATGTCCATAAAAAAATAAAGTACCTTGGTCTAGCCATAATACTTATGGCACCAGTCTCACTATTTCAAGCAGAGGAATACTCTGCAAATGACCTCAGCAGTGGCAACTGAATTATTTAATAGAGCAGTGGTAAAGGTCTGAAGAAGACAGTCAGCTTCTATATAAAAAACCATAAGGCATTAAACCAGGTATTAGGATTCCAGTTGACCTCATTATGTAATTTAAATGTTATTTGACTGAAATTATGAAGTACCTTCATTAAATTATGTGACTATTATCTGTCTGCGGTTTGCAGCACGTGTTTCTACAGATATAGTTTCTCCTTTAACATCTGCATGCCTGGGACTTTCCAGTAAAAGCAGCACTGTAAACATTCACAGTTCCTCACACTTCCTCAAAATTTTCAAAAGCATGATCCCAACATATCCAAAAGCCAAATTGCTTTAAATGCAGAATACCACCTCTGCTGCAGTCAGTCCTCCTTTGCAGCTAACCAGTGTGTATATCCAGCAACATTTGAAATGAGTAACTAATTACTTGCCCCAATCAAATTATCTTATACCTGGTTGGCTTGTGTACTTTTGCTGCCTTGTACCATTAGCCTGTTAAACATGATGACAGAAGTTAAGACTCTAACTCTATGCAATACCTTTGTAAGAAACACAATAAAATCATTCCAAGACCTTTATTGACTCTGTTCCAAAACAGGTATCATGTTTATAGCTAACTTTCTGTATTTAATAGGTTTTGAGATATCGCAAGCAGTTTACCCCTGAAAAAAAGGGGAGGTCATTAGGTCTTATTCTCTGAGCTTGGAACTAAAGGAAAAATTATTAATTGAAAGTGCAGATGAGAAAGCATAAACTGCAGCTAAAATGTAATACTTCAGTTTAGTTTGAGACTTCCACCTTTATGAACAATAATCTTCCTTTTGTCAGAAAAGCTTTCCTAAATATCATTACCTGATGCAGAATCATAAACAAAATGGGAGCTCCCCCTTGAGCATGGGAATGAGGAGCTCAGTACTCAAAATCAGTCTCCACTTCTGTGACAATGAAAAAGCAGACAAATCAACATTTAGTCAGATATTCCTGCCATCCTCATCAGCAATACCTATTCCTATTACCTCATTAAGCCAAGCTAGCAAAATGCTTCCTTCTGTTCAGAAGTTCACAAAAAGGATTAGAAACAGGCCAATAATTCTCTCAGGTAACTGATACCTTCTGAATGAGTGATCCTGAAATCACACTACTTGCCTCTGTCTTGATTCAATAACTGCATCATGGATGCAGCTGTAATCAGGAAAATAAATAATTTTCACTCCTTTTAGTTCTCCAGAAACAAAATCTGATGGTGCTTATGGGAAAAGTGAGAACAGAGACACTGCTGTATCAGTTTGACTGGTGTCAGTGGAGGCATCTTCCTTGTGATGGCAAAGAAAAAAATTAACTTCACAAAGAGGTCACTACAGATACACATTTAAGAAATAGGAACAAATCTGTTAGGCAGAACAACAGCTTCCTGTATAGAGCTGTTTCATTCAGAGTCTCTTTACAAAGCTTTCTAACAAGTGTCCTGAGCTATATCTTGTAATTTCTCAGATTGAGAGTGGGACTGAGCTGCCCAGCTGCTGGTTCAATCTGTTGGAGACTTTTGCAGGTGTGCACAAGGGTGACAGTGAGTGAGCACCTGGATCTACCATTTTTTTCAAGTTCTTCTCCAACATAAATGACTTCACCTGCTTCTTTTTTGTGTAACTCCCTCAGAAAATTACTTCAGTAAAATACAAGTGAAAACATCAAGTAGGAACAACTGTGGAAACGAAATGGACCTGATTATGACAACTAAGGAAAAGGAAAAGGTTGCTGAAAAACAGGCACAAGAATTGATGGTGTACTGCTGCCCATGTTACAGTAATGCATTCTTGCTTCCTTGCATGCCTTACTCAAGATTTTCTGTGCTAGCACAGAGCTTAAATAAATTGCATTTATTTTTTGACTGCTAAAGCCATTAAATCCTTTGCAATGCTCTGAGGTAAAAAAGAGATCACACCATAAAAGCATTTAAATAAACAAGCTATATTGTGCCACAAATATCACCTTAGAATAGCTAGAGCCAAGTCAGTTTAATCAGTATATGTGTAAGAAAAAGACATCTGTGGGATTGTGTTCACACCAGTACAGTGTACTGTGACTAATGTCTTTAAGGGCTATCCATTGCAGCACTAAGTCAGCCAAAGGTGTAAAGTTCCTTTCAGAAGGGTGCTAAGTGAGCCTGGGTGACAATGAGGCTCCTGCTCCCATGAGAGACCAAGTGCCCTTCATCCCCAAGGAGTCCTGGTGGCTTCCAGCCAACAAGCAAAGGGTGGTGCTGCTGCAGGGTGCTGGCCTGGTGAGGCCATGGAGCTTGAATGTGCTGTTTTGGAAGCAGTGACAGAAGCAGCACCTTCTGATCCTGCAATCTGAAACGAGCACTTCCCTCACCACCAAGCTATCGACACCTGATGATCCCCTTCTAGATATCCATTGCGTTCACTTCCAATTTTGTCTGTGGAGAGATACTGCTCACATTTGCATGAGTCTGTGAAATCGAGAGGCTGGAATATCTTATTCCTGATATTCACTGTATTGGGCAATGTGTAGCCTCTGCTTAATTTTTCATAAATATACACACATACAATCCAGGGTGGAAATTTGTGAGCTGTGGAAAGCCCCAAGCTTTCCTCTCATTTCCCACCCTGGGGAGAAATTGGCTTTATTCTTCACATACTCTTGGAACAGCATTTACTGCTCCTCAGGAGCTTAAATCATGCCGCCCAAGCAAAAGAAGCCTGAGGATGCCTGATGGCTCTTGGCACGCGGGATGACAGCTGCTGGGGTGATGCCTCAGTAATGAGATACTGCCAGGCAGGGGCAAAGCGTGTGTCTGACAGAATGCTGCTGCCCAGCATGGCCAGGGGACAGGCCTGCGGCTCTGCTGTGAGCAGTCTGTGCCAGGCCCCAGTTGAGCCAGGCTTGCCCCTGCATAGATGAGCACTGACTTTGTCAACATCAGGTAAGACAGCTTCCTAAGCAGCATTTTTGACCTTTTGGTCCAGAATCACCAGCTCTGCACAGGAATCCTGGAGGCACGAGGACATGGTTTTTTGAGACACCACAGATTTGATTTGTGGTGGTGATCTGGCCTGTTGTTATTGTAACACAAATCTTTAGCAAACTGTCTGTTGACTGAACTTGGATAGGATAAGGCAGTGAATGAGGCTGAAAGGCTGGGAAAAAATGGTTTGGAATAACAAAATCTAATGCAATAAAACCTCATCTCTACCTTCGAAATTCTGTTACCAGAGCAATGCAGTAACATGAATCAACATAAAAGACCAAGCCATGCAACTGCAATTACGTTTATGAATGGTACCTCTGAACATTCCCTCTCCTGCCCTGCTGTAAAGGTGCTCCTTTGGCTCGAGAGGTATTAATCAGGAGAGTGCTGAGGGACAGAGCAATCTGGTCATCTGGGCTGCCCCTTGAAACTGAACTGCTTCCTCAAGATAAGGAGACACTAGCCCTTGGCACACCAACAACGTGCTGTCAGGAAACGTTTAGATTTACCCTTGAAAAATGTGTTAGGATAGATTTGGTAGCAGTGACACAAAAAGCTGTCAGCAACTGACGCAATAGGACCACCCCTGTTTATCTGGAGGTTCCCTGTGAGGAAGAGCAAGGAGGGGGACATCCACAGTGCTTCTGTGCAAGCAATTGGGCTTTTTCTGGAGGAGGCCAGATCTGCACATCCCCCTCCTTCAGTCACCAAAATGTGTGGTCTTCCATTGATTCACACTGTTGTGAAGTGTGGTTGTTTCTGCAATGGCAACATACCGTGGAGGCATGGTCCAATGGAGCCATTGTTTCTGTCTGAAAATGCACATATGCCAGAGGAATGTCTTAAATGGTCACACTTCAACTATTCAGAGGGCTTTCAGCCCATGAACAAGTATTGTAGGATTAACATTAGGCAGGATTTTACAAGGCTGTGAGCTAACAGTGTTTCAGTTTGCATTTCCCTGACATATCCCACAGCAAAGTTTGTAACACAGGTTCTTTTGTCATTTGATCAAAGGAGAGAAAGGCTCCAGGGAAAGCCTCCAGACAGTTTTAGATAATTATTGAAAGGAAAGCTCAGCCAAGACCTACAGAAGTTTGCTATTTCACTCATATCCTGCTTCTGGACTCCTAGTTTTCCCTAGTATGAACATTGCTAACCTATCCTGTTATCATTTAGCCTTCCTTCCTAGAATTTGCTGTATGCACATTTCTTTCTTCAGGTGACATTTTAACTCATTTGAGCATATCTGTTTGATGAGAGGGAGTCAGAGATCAGGTATTTGGCTCAAGCACTGACACAAGACCAGACACTTATGTACAGGAGATCAGCTCTAGGCCTGTTTCTGAAATCTCATTTCTTTGATACTACAGCAAGTTAGGCAAGTTGTGGAAAGAGCATAGACTGAATTAAAAAAATCCGTTCAACAGAACAATACAGAACAATATGGTAAGTATAAAGGAGTATATATTAAACTTAATTGTGTTTAAGACTATGACAAACATACTCGTGTTCTTCTGTAGAATCATAGAATCATAGGAACATAGAACAGTTCAGGTTGGAAAGGACCTTAAGATCATCTAGTTCCATCCCCCCTTCCATGGCCAAGGACGCCTCACACTAAAACATGCCACCCAAGACTGTCCAATCTAGCCTTGAACACCGCCAGGGATGGAGCATTCACAACTTCCCTGGGCAACCCATTCCAGTGCCTCACCACCCCTACAGT
>JAOEHY010011081.1:0-15221 GCA_025447955.1 Psilopsiagon aurifrons | reverse complement strand
AGTTGTGAATGCTCCATCGCTGGCGGTGTTCAAGGCCAGGTTGGACATAGCCTTGGGTGGCATGGTTTAGTGTGAGGCGTTCCTGCCTGTGGCAGGGGGGTTGGAACTGGATGATCTTAAGGTCCTTTCCAACCCGAACTATTCTATGATTCTATGTTTTCTGGTAGTCAGGTTATTTCTGAAATTAGCCAGTACTAAAACCACTGGTAATTCTGTTTGAGCTGCTCTCACCTCACTGTGCAGTTGAATCAGCCTGTTTGCATTGAGCTGAGCAAGTAAGTTACTGAAGCTGTAGCTCCTGGGTTTTTTCCCCAGCTAGCAAAGCCATTTCCTTGAAGTGCCACAGCAGTGCTCAGTAAAGCCCAGCTGCTGCAGGCAGAAATCATCTCCATAATTCCTAATTGTGGGCAGGAGGGATGTGGATGCAGTCTCATGCCTCCGTCACAGCCTTGTCACATTCCATTCAGGAGCACGAAGAGGACTGTGCAAGCATGAATCTGCCCTTTATTACTGCTATGCAGTGGGTGGCAAAGGTAGCTGCAATTTCAGCTTGGATCCCAGAGCTGAGGGAGGAGGTGCAAATATGGTATTTTGACCTGGTCAGAGCGTGGTAATGCAGAGAAACCCCAAAGGTGCGAAAGCCCAGTGATGGGCACCATCTTCTGCTCTGAGCTCCCAGCTGGGCCCTGTAGCATTGTCAGAGTGATAACATGGGATGCCAGCATCCTGACAGCAGCTCCCAGGCTCTTCACTGGCCTTATTCTGTGCTGCTGAAAGTAACTGGGTTTTTTTGAGGTTTGCCAGCTGCCCTGTCCCCTGCAGAAAGGTTCCTTGGCCCTCGAGGTGGCAGGGGCAGGGACAAGCCAGAGGAGAGGAGCCAAACAGTGCTCCCACTGTCCTTTCATAGGGAGGAGGGAATGACACCAGAGGCCCTGTAAGATGAAATGGCTAAAGAGTTTTATTTGAGGCCACTGCCATTTCATGGGATATCTCCTGTTGCTAAAGGTGTGACATCTCCTTCATGCTTGCAGACTGGTGAGATCTGCACTATTAGGAGAACACTCATGAGAAGGCAGGGCAGCCCTGGAACGGCTGGTTTCTAACACCATTGTCAGGACAATAGAGTGACACAGTTGGGATAAAACCCTTGTTTACATCTGTAACAGCTTGTGGGAGTATTGTTCACTGTCAGTCCCACCATCAGGCAGTCACTTACTTCCTGGAAAACCCTGCTAGACCAAAAGACAGCACATCATATCCCCAGCCCTTCCTGTCCAGCCTCCTTGCACCTCTATAGATACACCTCATGCCCTTGCCCAATCTCACATTGGCAGGAAGAAAAAATGATAAAATTAATCCCTTCCAGCAGCCTGTGCTAAGAATAATGAGCAGCGTATGAGACTTTGTTTTTCAGATGACTTAAATAAACATCACATGAAAGGGGAGGGAAGGAGGGAGGTGCTGTCTAGCAATTTGTTCAGGAAATACCACTTGTGCATCCAGCTTCAGGTGTGAGTGCATGAGCTGGCCATGGGCACCAGGCTGGTGCTCTCGGCGCGCGCAGCACGAATGTGACCTGAGGCTGTGCTTGTTGCTCTGGCAGGTGCTCACAGGCCGTGGTTAATGGCAAGTGCTATGGGGCGGCAACTCTGGCAGTTTGTTTTGGCAAAAGGGTTTGATTTGTTTTTCTGACATCAGGCGCCTACAGGTGAGTCAGGCGCCTTCAGACAGCGATGCCGTGCCCCAGTGGTGGGGTGTTTTGTTTCTTTCCCCTGCTCTTTAGGGAGGAGCAGATCACAAGCATCATGCTCTGGCAGTGACCTGGCTGGAGAGGGGCTGGGCTCCTGTGAGCTCTGGGAAGGGTGTCTGAGTATTTCCACGGGATGATGGATCTTACGAGCGTAATTTGCTCTCAGAGCCATGTAAAACATTGTGCAGCACTTGGCACCATGCTGATGAACCTTCTCAGGGCGGCTTCGCTGATGCCTCTACTGGTGACTAATTAGGAAAGGACAGGGAATTGCTTCCTTTTATTTTCTTTTTTCATTCACTAGAAGCCAGAGCCTTTGGACAGAAAGCTCTTAGTCCTTTCACTGTGAACATGTGCAAAAAGAGTTGCGCTCCGTTTCCCTATGAAGCTGGGGAAATTGTCACAATGAGTCAGAGGAAAGCCTGCTGGTGGTACAGCACAGCAGGTGAGTATCTCAGGCTCTCCACAGACACACATTTGAGCTCCAGCTTTAGGGAGGAAGAAAAAGCTCTGCTCTATTCCTTTGAATCCCTTGTGCTAAGCAGTATCTTTCCCCTCTTTTTCAGAAGTCCAGTTTCAAGCTTCAGAGAAAGTAAAGATGTGACCTTGCTGAAACACCGTATTCCCTTCTGCCTGCATCTAAAACAAAACCCCTTAACTTGGCTGTCTATCCCTCACTGATTCACAGGGACCCACTTCCACAAAGCTGCAATGCCTCTGACAGAGGTAATGGAGCACCCCTGACCCCACCAACTGCTCTGCAGGCAGTAGTTACTAGAAAATATTGGAATAGGTGTTTCAGTTTCCCATCTTGAAGTTCAAGGATATGGTTGTATCTTGTTCCTCTTAAAGGCAGAAGTAAAAGACTTATCTCCCAATGCATACCTACTAGTACCGTGCTGCTGCCTTAGTGTGTATCTGCTGACTTGGAAGTATGGAATAAATTTGTATAACATGATCACACATTCAGAATCTGGAAAAAAAAAAAAATAAATCCCTGATTTATAACAACAACTCATTTTTCTTGCAAATGCTTTGTATTTATTGTCTCAGCAAGAATGTAAGACATGTACACATGGGGTATACAGCAAAACATCTGGCTTGTATCCAAAACAGGCCTGAAGAAAAACAAACAGCCGTATAGCAGATCCTTTGCAGAAGTAACAAAAGGAATCCTAAGGATTCAGTGCTCATATACTAGCACTGGTAGCTTGGATGTGGGTCTTTTTCCTGAGTTCCCAGTGAATGCCAGCACTCTCGACAATGCTCAGAGAAACAAAAACACACAAAGAAGCAAATAGTCTTTGTAGATCTAGACAGAAAAATATACTTCACTAACACTTAACTCAGATATCCCCATGACAATGCATTTGTGGCAATACTTTTTTGCATAATATTCATGTGTGCAGCAGCCTGAAGAATTGAGCAGGCTCTATGCAGCCTGCACCTCATTTCTTATTGAATTAAAAGCAGAGTACATTGAGCAGGACACCTTTATTCAATATATTCCAGCTGCTAATGTGAATGCTAATGTCAAGTTTTCCAGAGAGTCACAGGCAGGCATGATCATCGTTCAGTGCCCTTAATGAAGGCTCTGGGATTCCACCAAGCCCAGGACATGGAGCAGGAAGCCCTCCTGCTGAACTCCTTTGATGAACAGCTTTGCCAAGCTGCACACAGTGCTAGCTTGGGAGCTGGTGTTTAGCCAAACAGAAACTCTATGCATTTACTTTCTAATACCTGAAAAAAAGCCCTCTGTACATGTCAACAAACATGTTACATTGCAGTGCTAAGGTGAAAAACAACTGTTCTTGAAACATTGCGCTCTCACTGAAAAGGTGCAAGGTGATTTAGAGCAGGGAACTATGTATGTGGCTCAGGACAATTGTAAAGATCACAGTAATGCCACCAGGACAGGGTGAAGTCCTCCATGTGGTAAGTAGGCTGTCAGTCAGCTTCTCCTTAGTGAAATCAGTAACAAGTAACAGCCATATGTAGTGGGTTGTGACAGAGTGACCAGAGCTATGTCATGACAGTTTTGCAAAGGTAGATTCAGAAGAGCTAACAAAAACCAATATTTATAAATACATACAAAATATTCTTTACAAGGCAGAAAAAAATCTAACTTGAACAGACCCAGAATCTGGCAAGTGCAGTTATACAGCCTTATACAATGCAAAGGTACTTTCATATGAAGCTAGTTAAGAGAAGGAACTGACCATTGGTATCAAAAGTAGCTACAAAATGTGACCAACTTCAGCTATTTTCTTGCTAGCTTGCACCCATGAAAAAATACTGTTTAGGATCGTGTCTGATGTGAAATAACTAGTACAGCTACTGTTTGCCTTGATGGTGATTAGCATGCTCCTCCAAAGCCACCCAAGGGTAATAAGCCCTCAGTGAGACAGGCATAATGCATCACCATCCACTGGATGTGCTGCAATAGCTGCATCATTCCAGAACCAAAATGAGCTTACCATGAAATTAAATGGAAATAAAGTATAAGGAAAGAACCTTCACTTGACAATATAGTTAAACATACAGAAATCCAAGGCTACATTTTCTGTATTGACTGTAACATTCGATTCTGTTGATATTATTTCTTCAAAGAGAGGTAGTTGCTTTCTTTGAATAAATAACATTCTCAAGAAAACCTGAGATTCAACATGGATTCAACTTTCAGATCTACTTCTATTGAAGAGTTATAAAGTTACTTATACAAACACAGCAGTATTGTACTGCTCTCAAGAAATTATTTGTAATATTGAAATAATTCTACCACATATCTTAATATCTGTATTTGTGTAATATATATTCACATGTGTCTTATAAAGTACTATACTAAAGTATACTCCCTCTCTGATGCATAAAGCATTCCTTTATTATCAGACAACATTGTGTTTCTTTCTGGTTTATATTATATACTTTTATGTTGGTTTATGTCATGTTTTGAACATTTTTTTTGTCATTGCTTTTTAAGCCTAAACAAGTACCATTCAATTAATAGTTCTATGAAATACTCACGTCATACAGATAGGATGCACATATTTATACTTATATATAATAGATATGCAAATATATATATAATATAGACTAGAACTATGCAACATCATGTTAATTCATAGAATTCTAATTTTTAGCCCACAAAGCAACATCCTGTAACAAATAACTTTTCAATTAAGATCGATAGTGGTTTACTTAAACGCAGTAATTCCACCAGCAGATCCCTGTCCAGCAGAATCCATGCTTTAGAAAACAAGAGCAGTCAGAAACAGAGCAACTGGCTTTTGCCTTGCAATATATGATCCCAAGTTCCAAGACACTGGAACTTTTTCTGGCTTCCTCCCGAAGGTGGTTCGATCTCCTTGGTGAAACATAGCTGTGGGACCCGAAGACCAGAGGGCCACTGGGTAAACCAGCAAGAAGGGCAAGTTCCAGCTTGCCCCGAGTCCCCCATTGTATGGTGAGAGGCTTTACTCGTTGTTACATTTTTTTTCTTCTACCTGACATTCGTATGTCAGTATTGCTGTAACATTCTGCGAAGAAATCATGATGCAACAGCCATTCTTCACCAGCTACCGGCGGCAAAACGCAACACAAAGACCTTTCCTCATCTCCCAGCGTCAGTGAAGTCTCTTGTTCCAAATACATAAAGCCAAAGTCTTTCCCTGCTTCTCAGCACGCTGTTATCCGAGGGGAGTTCATGTCTCCGGGCAGAAGAGCTTCGTGAGGAGGTTCAGGATCTTCTGCCGCAGGTTCCACTTGTCGCCTATCCTGCGTAGCTGCAGGGCGCACTCCGACACCACCTCCGTCTCTGAGAGGCGCAAGCAGAGGCGTCAGACCCCGCACCGCCGCCTGCCCACTCACACCTCTTCTTCACTTTCATGACATAGTCACAATACTGCATTTTTTTTCCCCATTTCCCCTCTTTTTAATAAGTATTACACCCCGCTACAATCAGCATCCCCACGGATGCAGCCGCATCCCGCCTCCCGCTTCCCGCCTCCCGCGGCGCTGCCCTCGCTCCCAGCGCTGGAAAACGCGCGTGTATGTCCCTCAAGACTCCGCTACATACCTGCGCCTTCACTCCCGTTACCCGCCGGAGCTGCGGGCTGCGCAGCTTTCCGCGGAGTCTTGCCAGGCATCATCGCGGTGGAGAGGATCGGCACGACTGAGCTCGGAGCGGCGGCGACAGCGGAGACGGTGCTGAGGGCGGAGCGCGGCGGGGCTTTCCCCGCGCCGTGACGTATGGAAACCGTAAGGGCACGGGGGGAATCCCGCCCCCCCGCCGCGGTGCGGGCAGGCGGCGGCGTGTCTCAGCGCGCCCGACCGGCGGGGAACGGGAGCAGCGCCGGGGTGAGGGGCGGAGGGAGCTGGCGGGAACCCGTGCGCTCTGGCAGATGGAGGTGGGATTTGAGCATCTGGGCCAGCAGAGGTGGAGGGTTTGAGCCTTCTGGTCGAGGAGAGTAGAAGGGATGGGTTTGATCTTCTGGGCCGGGAGAGATAGAGGGATGGGGTTTGATCTGGGCAAGGAGAGCTGTAAGGATAGGGTCTGATCTTGGGCACAAGAGGTAGAGGGATGAGGTTTGATCATCTGGGCCAGGAGAGGTGGAGAGGTGGGATTTGCATCTTCCAAGCAAGAAGAAGCAGAGGGTTAAGGTAGGGTTTTGCTAGGGGAGGAGAGGTAGAGGGTGGGATGTGCTTGTGATGGATAGTGTTGTTCTTGCACTGAGGAAGAAGGGGTGGAGGGATGAAGTGTGCTTGGATGAGGAGAAGCAAGGGATGGGGTGTGCTCATGGTGGGCAAGAAGACATGGGGTGATCGGTCTGCTTGTTCTTAACCAGCGGTTGCTCCTGACACAGTCCTGTGTTATTACACAAGGTGATGGTGACCTTAGCCTTGAATAAATGATAGGGAAACAAGCTGGCCCATATCATGTGCCCTTTTATGACTTAGGGCCGCTCTCTCACTGCTGGATTCTCCCCGTTGGCTGCGCAGTGCCTGCACTGCACGTTGCTGGCTGGCACATGCCACGGCAATGACCTATGCTTGCTGTAGTTTTAGATACGCTTCTTACAAGAAATGCGAGGTAGAATTATAAAGTGGCCCTTGTCACTTCGATCACTGCAGTGTTAGCAGAGCTGTGAGTCACTGATCTGGCTCCTGTCTCTCGGGGAGCTTGCTATTTGGTGCGGTAACACATAGGGTGGACTACAATTTTTAAGGGAAAACAGCTTGAGAGAAAGCACAGATGGGCCAGACATAAAAAAGAACTAATTTGTAGCTGAAAGCAAATAAAACATCTAAACACGGCTTCAAGAAGGAAAAGATGTGGCAGTGTAATACAAACCCGCAAGGGGCTGTCCAGCAGCTCCTTCCTGTGGGATAGGAGACTCTGAAATCAAGTCTCTAGAAAACACTGATGACTTTGAAGTCTACTAGAAAAGGGAATACTCACTAGCACATCTTAGCTCAGAAACCCTTTCCCCAGTGTATTTCCTGGAAATGCTGACACACCTGAAACAGAGCTGGGATTTCTCTCCCTGCATAGGAAATCTCAGCCCTGTGGGTGCCTGGCAGAAGGCAGCAGGCACAGTGTTACTGTGGGGCTGGCACATAGAAGAGCCTCATGGACAGGGTATTTCTCAGGATGAGATGTCTTAACAAAGGGTATGGCTGGATGAGACTTTTGCACAGCCATTTGCCAAGACGGTGGCTGGATGCTGGCTCCTGTGCACTCTAGTGGCATCCTGCAGTGCACTCTCCTGTTTTGAGACCTTGTGCCAGGGCAGCTTAGGTTGGCCACAGAAGAATTTCTGATGTTTTTGAGAAGATGTCACCTTCGTCTCTCATCCTTTGGTATATAACCTATACGGCAGATAGGCTTATTTGCTTGACTTGATGTTTAGGGTCTCTTTTCAGATGTGTGAACACCTCTGTTTGTAACCCAGCCCCATTCAGGGAGATCTGCCCTTTGCCCACATCATTCCCGTTACATAAGAAACTCTTTCTTGAAAACAGGTTTGTTGGGTTTTAGATGGCGGGAAGGCAGGTAAACAGCTCAGGAGCATGTCAGGCTGTGTGACGTGTCCTCCCCCATGATGGAGATGAGCATGTGATGCTCAGAGCTGCCTCTCACAGCCATAGCTGATGGATGCTCCATGAATCATTGCAGCTCCTCCAGGATGCCAGCACAGGGGGAGGTGGATGCTTACCCTCGACATGCCATCAGTGCTCTGTGTGCTTAGCAGTCCCAAAGGGAAAGGAAATGCTCATGAACTCTGTCCATAGGAAAGAGGGACACACCAGTCCCTTGTGCCGCTGGGCACGTGTGTGTTATTTTGCTCAGTTAGGCAGAGACAAGGATGACCTGAGGCTTGTTATTCTTTGTGAATTTGGAGACCGATCTAACACTTGGGCAAATTAAATAGATTACTTGGGCAAATTTAAATAACTGACTATTCCTCTAGTGAGGACAAAACCAAATGAACCTTGATTCTGTCCTGCTTAGCTACACTTCCTCACCCAAAAAGGGAGATGATCTTTAAAGGCAACTTCTCCCTCTGTCTCTGGAGCTATATAAAGAGATGGGCTCTTCTTTTGGGCATATGTGGAGAGGAGATGCTTTCTTACCAGGACCGCTGGGCACAAACCAGAGAGCTGGTAGAGTCACAGGTATTTTTTTTTTTTTTTTCATTATTTCCTATTAAAATAGTGCTAGGGTAATAAGAACAATGGGAGACTTTAGTGTACAAAATGGGTTGATAGACCCACCTGTGAGCCGGAGCATCTGAAGTGCTCATTTGCCCCATTGCTGTGGTCAGAGCTGTGTATCTGAGAGCAGAGGTGTAAAGGCAGGAAGCCTCACTCTTTTAGAGGGAAACTGACTTGCACCAGCTCTGGATCTGGCCCACCTCCCACAGGGTTTTACTGGTATGTGAGAGCCTTACTGGTCTGTGACAAATCACAGTCAGTTAGGGTGGGAGCAGCACATGGTGGGGCCGCTGCCAATTATAGGATTGCGCAACAGGGGCAGAGTAAAAAATAGTCCACTGTGTTTGCAAGCCTGAAGGGCTCTGACTTCTTTTGTTTCAGTTCCCTTAAAGCTGTGGGAAGCACAGGTCTCTGGGAAGCTGCTCTACCAGAGCAGCCACAAAAGTGGTTTCATGCTATGGCTCCACAGGTCCACAGGTGGGCCCAGCTGTGGTGGGGAGCAGAGCAGCAGCCCAAGAAGCACATCCCCCCTGGAGCAGACTTCCAGTTTGTCTCTGCTTAATGCAATTTAAAGTTAGTGCAATTACACTGCTGAGAAGAGAGAACCATCTTGAGATAACATGCCCCAAGCTTTGCTGGTGTCTGGGCTATGTGGTCTAACCAGGAACGTGTTACTGAAAGCCAACACATGGTGGACTCTTCATACGGATATAACCAACGAGCAGGCTTGCTTAAAGGAAATTGAATGTTACAGAAACAAAATCAAGAGTAGAAGAGAAAGGAAATCAGCTGTTTTTTCTCTGAACTCAGTTATTTGTGCTGCATCATCTTCAAGCTGCTTCTGTGCCTCCCACTAAGATCTTAAACAAAGCTCTGTCACTGCTTCATCATTGGAGTTCATCTTCCCGTCAAATCTGTCTGGTGTTGACAGCTCTTTTGTTAACTGAGAAGCTGTTTGTTTCTCCTTTTTCCCATTTCTGCAGACCGCAGTCAGTGGTTCCTGTTGATCCTTGTGGGCCCTAGTGCCCGAGCAGGAAACTTGGCTCTATTGTCAGTAGCACAAACCAAAGGTCATTTTGGGAAAGCTCAGCAGGGTGCGGCCATGCTGAGCGAGGGTGATGGTGGCCTTAATAGGCTTCTTCCCAACCCCCTCCCCCACCCCATTTCTTAAATCACTCTCTCTGGTTTGTTCTTCTATGGCACTTCTCCTCCAGGGGTCTCTCCCATCGTGGCAAGTAAAGCTTTGTAAATCCTCAAGCTCTAAGCACCAATCTCAACCCCATTTTTCAGGGAAATGGTTTTGTTCTGTGCTAGCGATTTTCTGGTGGCAACTGCGACCTAGCTTCAGTCTCCAGCAGCTGCTGCTGCGCTGCTGGCAGCTTCACTGTGGGGAGGGAAGAAGTTAATGCAGCTTTTAATAGCTAACTCAACTTTGATTTTCTGATATAATCCAACACCTGACAAGAAAAGAAACTAAGGAGAGCTGCCTGTTCCCTGCTGGGATGTAACCCCACTTGTACAGGTCTTATCTTCTGTTTAAATATTACCTAATAGCCCTTGCACTAATTCTTAGACTCTTTCTCCTACATTGTTGTCTCTTGCCTGCTTCTCTTGAAAGCTTGAACAATATTTCTTATCAAAAGTTGAGCTGCATGGCTTGTTCATATATTGCAGTGCTCTACCACTGGCAGAGGGATGAGCATGCATCTTTTCCCCTGAGACCACCTGTGTGCCAAGCAGGCAACAATTAATTACTCGCAAAATGCTTCTGAAAGATGATTCATGTGTCTCTGATCTGATCCCCACCAGAGCCAGTGTGGGTGAAGTATTTTTTCCACTGAGAGCAGTAACATTTAGTTGAGGATGGGGCTGAATAGCAGAGACCTTCCCTGATAAAGCTGGAGTCTAAGAGAGTTTATATCCACTGTGAGCCCTTTAATCAATGAGTAACTACAAGTTAGTTGACTGAATTTTCCTTATTTTAGGTTCTTACACTGTCAATTCTAAATTGTCCAGGGTAGATTATCCAGTGAGGTGATTTTTCTGTAAAAGCGAAAACAGACACTGCAGGTGGCTCCTTGTAAAGTTATTCCCAATCCAGCTTATTGGTGGTCATTGAAAAGCTTTCTAAAGAGTTAAAAGGGCTGTAAGAGATGGCAAAAATCAGTAGGTATCTTGATAAGTTCCATTTAGCACTAATGAAGATGACAGTATCCTCACAAAGAGGAGTCTTTGCAACTGCCATCCAGAAGAACTAGGTATCAGTAAAGTAAATATTGACGTTGATCACTGTTTATGAGGCTGATAGAGTATTTGCTAAAGAGCTCTATGTGTGTGTAGGTGTCTTTGCAAATGCCAAGCATAGTGTTAGCACAGCTGCACCATCGCTGCTGGGTTTGTGCAGAAGTCCTCCCTTGCATGGTGACTATAGTTATTTTCTGTCTTCCTATCTTGAGAATTTGGATGTGCTCCATTTCTGGAATTCCTCATTGCTTGCTGGCCTGACAGATCTTTTTTGGGATCTGGCTACTTCCTCTTTCTGTTGTTCCCTATGCCTCCTCTGTGCTTTGGCATGATTTTTGTGTATGGTCAATACAGCATGTGTACGATTGAATAAGATATAAAGGGAAATCCCATGTGTGAGATGCCACTTCTCTGGCATGCCGGTGCCTTGCAACAGAGGCAACAACGCATTCAGGGTTCATTATCAGTGACTTGCTGTGAATCACTGAAGTCTAACAGGACAATTAGCAAACCCAGACAGGTTTTGTTGGACGCCAGCATGGTGACCTGGGACTCCTTTTCTGGCACCAAACCAGTCATCAATGCTGCAGTGTCTCCTCTGTACCTCTGCAATGCTGTTCAGTTGGTATAGGATGTATTTCGCATGGTTAGGGGGTTTTCAGACTGTACTGAACAATATTATCTCTGATCTGCGTTTTAGAAGTGCCTTGTTTGACTAATCCCTAATCGGATAAGGAATCACTTAGTACCCCTATATCCCACAAAGCAGATTTAAAGTGGGAAAGGTTTTAACTGGAGAACTTAGGGCAAAAGGCAAACAGAATTAATAAGAGAAAGCATGGACCAGTCCAAGGTGGTATGCAGTATCTTTTGTGAAACCTTCACCTTTAAAACTTTAAGGCCTTGACTGTTTTCTTCACTGTAAAAATTAAAACTATACATTTGGAAAAGGCAGACGGTACTTCCAAAGTTGTAAGAAAATATAGGAACTCCTCTACATTTTGAATTGCTACTGATTTGTATGAGTAAGCGATTAGGTGTGTTTGGTAGGTGACCCTGGGACCATGTTTTTGTCTATAACATGCCTTATGTCTATAACAAGATAAAAAATTGAGAATATGATTTGGATTTTACTTAAAAATGTCTGTTTAGGAAGAAAAGACACAAAAGTTTAAGACTATATTGTGAGGAGATCATGACAGCCCAGACCTAAGGAGCTGGCAGGGTAGGGGATCAGGCTGTGCCTCTACCCCACACCTGGACATACACAGGCATATTGCCAAAATACATGATTTTGGGGTGCTCCAGTGGGTACTAGCAGTCTCCAGCCATCAGAGCATCACTTGGGGAGGATGGACCATTTCTGTTTCAGGCTGTGCATGCTGCACTGTGGCATTGTGACTCCTGCCATATGCCCTGCCTCTCTATGCAAAGGGTCCCTACGCAGGCTGTGTTGGCTGAGAAGCAGGGCAGACTGACATGAAAAGCTGGCAGGGTGGACACAGGCTGTGAAACAGAGGGACCACTTGACTCATTGCTAGAATGACAACACAGTTGGTATAAGAGGTCTGACGGCATCCCATCGAAGTAGTTTCAGTTTCCAGCTTTGCCTCTGATCGCACTGAAATGAGTTCATTTCCTTTTCGGTTTTATTTTTCATATGCAGAAACATACAGGGAGAGAGGAGAGTGTGATTTTTTCTGCTTGTTCTAAATGGGAGAGAAAACGGAAGCCTCACTGGAGATGGAAATTCCTTTCCAGCTGCTCTGCAGATAATGTCACAGGAGTTCTATGCACAAAGGGCTGCATAAAGACATGGCTCAGTGACAATGACTTTGCATGGAAACAGAAGGATCCTTACCCCTTCCTGCCAAAGAATGCTCCCCTCGGGCTCTTAGTGCTTTCTCTATGTGTGAGCAGCTTGTAGAGAAGAGGAGGACATGCTGGAAGTGATGGTGTGGGGTGGCTATGTGTAGACAGGAGTGCTGTCCTGCTGAGCACCCATCTATTACCATGATGACCTAAGGGCTGGATCCATCCACTTCTTGACATCAGGAGAGCCCTGCTGTGGGGAGCAGCTCCACACAGAACCACAAACTGTAGCTCATAATCCCACTTTGCTAAATGGACACCACATTCAAGATAGTGCTTTGTTACCAGGTGACATCAGGGAAACCACAACCAGCACAGAGCTGCACGTGTTTGATGTCCATGTTGGCTCTGAACATGGGAACAAGCTTCTCCCACCCATCCACAGGCACGTGCTGGGTGTTGTCATGCCCCTCCACCACCCCAGTGCATACAGTTGGGGCTCTGGCTGTGCTGTTGTGAGGTCTGTTACTGGTGGGAAAGGAAAGGCTGGAGGGGTGACCTTTGGCATTAAGAGTGCAAGCAAACAAGTCAGAAATAAGTCTCCTGTGGAGGGTTAGGACACCGTGTTCTTCCTCACCAGAGATCTCTCTGCAGATGTACCGGCTGACTCCAAACAGTATAAAGGAGAAGTAAATAGGGGAAACAGGAAAAAGGGTTTTGCACTTGACAACAACAAAGTAATTTTTGCACTTTACAACCTGTTGCTTTTCTCTGGGCTCTCTGTGCTTTGGGATGGTCCCGGTGTCAACTGCTCCCTGCTTCCTTCATGGGTCTGGGTGCTGTGTGCATGCCCTGTGTCCCTGCACACAGCTGTCACCATCCTTACCTGCCCCACATGTGCAGGAGAGGAGCGCAGGTACCCATGGGGAGGAAACTGAGGGGTGTCATGGAGAGGATGTGTGTGGGCTTCATCCCACAGGCAGGTGTAGGACCCGACTTCAGTGGCAGCATCTTGGGTTGTGTCATGCTCTGTGGCCATGTTGCCATACTCCCTCCCTATTTCATCATCCTGCGGTTGGCAGTGGGGTGGAGCTGGTGAGGGGTCACATGTGCTGCAAATGTGGAAGGAGCTCTCAGTCTGCAAAGACTAAAGAAGTGAGGGGGGTTGGTGCTTTTTTGTTGTGTTGTTTCTAACACAAGGCAGTTTAATTGCCTGCTGATGGCAGGAGTCCAACAGGGGATGGCTGGTGTGACCAGGCTGTGTCTGCAGTTATGGCAGAGCATAGCGGCAGGCAGGAAGAGGTGAGGGAAGTGCTGTGACAAGGAGGTGTCAGAGAACCTCCAAAAGGGCTGGGGAAAGGGTAAGAGTTGGAGGAGCCCCTGGGCAGGTGCCAGTCGCTGCCCATTTCACTGCAGCTCTGGGAGATGCTGGGGACTGTTTTGCAGCATGGACTCAACAGGACCCTGATATATTAGTCAAGAACCTGTGTAGGGGTTTTCCGTTGTTATGAGCACTTTCTGTCCCTGGACCCCAGTGCTGATGGCACTGATGTCAGAAGGAGATGCTCTGAAGGTGCCTCCAGTGTGCACCTGAGGAACCAGAGCACCAGGAGGTACACCAGGGAACAGATTCATGGTGGTTTGTCCCATCTCAAAGGGGCTATAGGTTCTCTCTGAGCATGGCAGGGAAGAAGAGGAAGCTAACAGACCCGACTGTGGAGCACCTGAAGCAGGCTGCCCCACATCCCTTCCTGCAGGGATGCCTTGGGGGCTGGTGGTCCACACCCCACTCTTGGGGTTCACCTCCTACTGAAAGGAGAGTGGCTGGCTGGCTCTGCTGCCCCAGGCATTCTTGCTGGCCTTGTGATTACTGAGGTGTCCCTGGTGACCTCATGGGATGTAATCCTGTTAGATTGACTGTATGATCTCCATGGTATGTGACTGCCTCAGGAGACCATGGTGGGATGGGACCTCCATTTTGGGATATCTATCATGATACTGTGGCATATGACCCCATTAGTGGATGCTGGTCACCCCATGGAATATGGGGTGTGTGCTTAATCAAAGTAAATAATGTGAACTTTCAGTTTTGGCCCAGACCTGAATCACTGTGAAAATCACAATTTTTTGTGGTTATTTCAGCAATTGCTAAAATGCAGAAAATGACTATACCCACAAAAAAAGTAAAATACCTCATTGGTCTTCTAAAAACCTCAATTAAAAAAATATTGTGGAAAAATATACCTGGTTGGTCAATGATCCATTGGACCTGCAGCTCTGGGAAAACTCCAAGGCATGAGGGAAAATCTCCATAATCCGTATTTATTAATTTCTCCCTCAAATGACAAAGTATTCAAAATAAGCAATGCACTGAATTGCTTTCTGTATTGGCAACTCTGATAATCATTTTGTCTATCTGTGGGACTGTGAGAATGAAGACCCTGGGCCCACTGTAGGAGAGGATCTGGTTCGAGACCGTCTTAAGACCTGAATGTATTCAAGTCCATGGGACCTGATGAAATCCATACACAGTTCCCGAAGGAGTTGGCAAATGAAGTTGCTAAGCCACTGTCCATCGTAATTGAAAAATCATGGCAGTCAGGTGAAGTTCCCGACAACTGGGGAAAGGGAAATAGAACCCCCATTTTCAAGAAGGGGAAAATGGATGAGCCGGGGAACTACAGAGCAGTCAGCCTCACCT